>CM023448.1:125224340-125364340 GCA_013339765.2 Haemaphysalis longicornis | reverse complement strand
TCCCCTAACACATGGAAATGCTAACGAGGGAACCCAGGAACGAGCTATTCGGTAAATCACAATCGAACAGCCTAAAAAAACAATACAACACCTGGATGATTATGATTACAGTAAACGTCTCGAGACTGAAGGATTCCACGGAGAACACATCGTTGAAAAGTTTGCTACGCGAAGTAACGAAATACTTTTTCCGGCGCTCGTCTATGGTAGGTTTCATATTTCGTTATTCGCCCAATGAAATTGTCAACAATGTAGTCTTCGTGGATTTCTTCAATCTAGAGAAGTAGAGTATACCCCGATGTTGACATTGTTTTCTCCTAAACACTACATTGGGAATTACCGAGTACCACTTTCCGGGATTCTGTCTAGCAGTTTCATTCGTAAGTGGATTTACCACTCACGTTATGCCTCCCTGCCGCCGCTCAACGTGGGCAACGCTTCATATTTCATACTTGCGGAGCTTGATATGTGCACGTCCTGTGTAATAAAAGTTCATCAAGCATGGCGCTACATAGAATGACTCGTAAAATGGATTAACCTTCAAGAGCAGTTTGAGTGAATTGTATGCCTGTAAGCATATGCCACCACCAAAATAATTTCTTGCGCGTAAGTGCCACTGTTATACAGCTTCCCGAACCTGCCCAATTGTGCAGCCAGTGCTGACTCTCACTAGACAAGAAAGATGCATGGCCCTGCCTGGTCCATCACACTTCTTTTGTCGTTGGCACAGTGCAGCGTAAATACACCATAATGCACAGGGCATCGTCTAATGAAAAAATAAAGCAGTTCCACTCAACGTGAAAGCTTTTAAAACTGCGCAGCAGCTTCCTTAACATTAACCAAAGTTTTCGCCTTTCTTCGCTCTTTAGCATTGACTACTTCCTGAGGAAGCTGGGGTTCTTCTCCTCTTTCCCTGTGCTTGACGTCTGCTTGACATTGTCACGCACATGAATTGGCCAACCGGCGTCGCTGTCTTTCGCGAGCAAACGTTCTTCGCTGTCGCTGGAACCGTGTCACCTGTTCCGCGTCCATGGCAGTGACTGCTGCCTGACGAAGCCGGGGATTTTCCTCTCTTCGTTGACGCTTGGCTTCTGCTTCACGTTGTCGCACTGACAAATGGGCCCTGCGGCGTCGCTGTTATACCCGAGAAAGCGCCCACATTCGCTCTATCCGAGGCAGCTGTTGTACGTTTATGCCGGGAAAGACTGGCTGTTCGCAGGTTGCCTTTATAGGTGTATCCTACCGACGCCGCCTGTGCAACATTGCTTAATACAGGCGGCGTTGCTCCTGCTCTTCCGCCAAGAGTGGCTGTGGCACCCTCTCTTGACTAGTTTCGGTATTAGTCTGACGTTGATACCAAAAGTAGTGAAGATAGGGCGTCGCCGCCCCTAAAAAGGCCTATAAAGAGACGCTGGTCTTAGTTTTCACTAATTTTGCGTAATTAACGCGTTAATTCCTGATATTCTCCACATTCTGTATTATCGAGAACTTATTTGCGGCCTAGCAACGGCAGCGTCCGTGGCAACGGCGCAGCGCAAACATCCCTCCTAACAATTTGCATATTAGGAACGTATGGCTCTGTGGCACAATGGGATACACATTAGCTTCGTAAGGTCACGAACCCAGGTTCTATCCCGACCATGAGAAGGGGTTTTGTTTTCGGAGCCTCTGTTTGGGCGCGGGACGCCGTGACCCGGTGGAGCTACGCCGACAAGCCGGGACACTAAAGTGCTCCGCACTTAAAACACCGTGATGTGGTGCTGTCCACTGTTGTATTCCAATGTAACCGCTATGTCAGCCTCGCGGCCTTTTTCTCGACTTCGGGAATTGTCTGAGTATTCGTCTCCTTGACGAATAACGTTGTATGAGTCGCTCTCAATTGCCACGACTATCAGAGCTAACAAATTGCGTATATGCCTATTCGCAAACTTGGGGTTCTACTGGTTTTCTGCTTTTATTTGCATCAATTTAATGGTTTCATGGAAAAACGAAGCGAAAGGTACAGACGAGGGTCCTGCTTTCATTTTCATAAAAAAACGCTACCGCAACGCCTGATTTCACACTACCTTCGTGGTTAGCTGCAAAGTTCACACGCAGTTCAAACCTTAGCGCAAAAGATTAACGCACACGTGAGCAACTTTTGTTTACGTGAACTTGGCGTGCTTTTTCTTTTGAGGGAGCCGTTCCTGGTCTCCATGGCCCTCAAGTGTCGAGAAAAAATTCGCGAGCCTTCAGCGCCCCTCATTCGCGTGTAATTTTCAGCAGTCTCGGTTCCGCAAGAGCTGCGATTTAGTATTTTTTAACCAGTGAAATGAATGATGTTAGAAACTGCTTAAAAAGAAGATCGAGCATAACGGAGACAGTTTTATGCTTTGTTGTTCAAGTAACAAGAGACTGTAATAATAATCAATCAATCAATCAATCAATCAATCAATCAATCAATCAATCAATCAATCAATCAATCAATCAATCAATCAATCAATCAATCAACCTTTATTTTCGGTGCCCAGAAACAACCCTAAGGTCTTGGTGCTGGCACACCATATACAAAACATTAATAACAGAAACGTAGAACAGCACGGCACAACACACAAAATCCTCGATATGACAGAAAAAATAAAGTAAAAATACTTACAGATATTCCGAAAAAAAAGCAAAAAAAAACAGTGTTGCAAACTATGGCCCTCGGCCAGCGAAACGTTCAAGGCACTTGAGAAAAGGAAATATACAACAAAATACACAGTGCATATGATAGAGACAGAGTGTACATATAAAACGAGAGTTTAGATTTCTGAAAAGTTACACTGCAATAAAGTATTAGCGTAAAACGAGCGATGCCTTTGCAATGTCCCATCTTGTCGAGACGCACAACAAACATAGCAACACGTTTGACAGAAAAATAGCGAAAAAACAATGGCAGGAGTATAGACATAAATGATCAGACCAACAAATCGCAGAGATAATAAAAATGACGAATGAATCAACCAATTAATTGTTTAATAGTGTGTCCAGGAACGATGTGCTGGTGCGGAAAGAAAAGTGCATATCTCAGAAAAATATAGCAAATAGCATTGCTTAGTCTGAACGAGAATGAGACACTTTGAGATACACACACGCCGACACACGCACATGACCCGCGCACATATGCAAACAAGGCAAGTGTAAGACAACAAGGCATGATTAAAACTCTGTACACTGAAACATGTAAACCGGAAAAAGATATTAGCTAAAAATCACGCCACAATGAAGGCATAAAACTTACATACACAAGTGAATCATCGAAACAATTAGCATACATACATAGATAAACCTAACCCCGGTAGCATAAAGTGTGTGAGTTGAAGTTACATACTAGGGCAAGCAAACTACTCCTGGTTTGTCAAGCTACGCAGTTCCTTACAAAAAGCTGGAAAGGGACGATGGAATACGTCCAAACTTTCTGCGTGCATATTGTATAGGTGCTGAATGCGTCCCAGGGACTCTTGACACGGGCGGGGACATGAAACGGTCTAGGTGCCCTGGTGTTGCCTGTCGGGGTTCTCAAATTTATGGCACCCAACAACTCTGTACAATCAATGAGGCTGTGGACCAGTTTGTACAAGAATAAAAGGTCAGCCTTGGCCCTCCGGCTGTGTAGTGGGTCCATTACAAGCAAGCTGGCGGCATCAACACCAGGATAATCTTTAGCCTTCGCAGTAGCGTACCTATGTTTTAGTATTGAGAGAAATTTAGTTTGCACTCTCTCAATGGCCGCCGCGTTGGACCGACACGTTGCATTCCAGACCACGGATGCGTATTCCGATAGAGGGCGGCACATTGAGGTATAGAGCTGAAGAAATGTGTCTGGATAGTTGAATTCTCTGGAGACACGACATGTTGCACCTAGTGTTCGCAATGCACGACGGGTAATCTCATTAGTATGAGCTGTAAATGTGAGCTTAGAGTCAAACAAAACTCCCAAGTCTCTGATTTCACATACCCGATTCAGATCTTCTTCACTTATAGGGGAAATTGATATCATCTGTTTTACGGGTATACGACACCACTTTGGTTTTTGCACTGTTAAGTATCAACTTATTTCGGTTGCACCAGTCCGAAAACGCGGCGATATCACATTGCAGTTGTGCACAGTCTGAGATGTTGCCAATCACTTTGAATATTTTAATATCGTCTGCGTATAGCAAGAACGATGAGTACTGAATTGCTGTCGAAACATCGTTGACAAAGAGTGAAAAAAAAAGAGGTCCAAGGACAGAGCCTTGAGGCACCCCGCTGGTGGCTGAGTACGTTCCGGAGTGTAGCCCGTTACAGTGAACGTAGCAGTGACGACTGGTAAGGTAGTCACGCAGCAGATATAGCAACGGATGAGGAATGTCAAGGTGGGAAAATTTTTTACACAACAATGAATGGGAAACGACATCGAACGCCTTGCTAAGGTCACAGTATACCACGTCAAATTGGCCTCGGTCTTCCACTGCCTTTGACGCATGTTCCATAAAAGAAACTAAGTTTGTAGTGGTCGAGCGGCCACGTATAATCAATCAATCAATCAATCAATCAATCAATCAATCAATCAATCAATCAATCAATCAATCAATCAATCAATCAACATAAATCTTTTATTTAACGTGCCCAGGAACAACCGAGAGGTCTTGATGCTGGCGCCCCAAAAAAAAGAAACAAAAAAACTAAGAATAACACAATTGAACAAGATGACTGTTCAGAAGAAAACTATCAGAGATACAATGCGCACAGAAATATTAGGATGACAGGACAAAAGTATAATAACACAGTATGAGAAATAGCTAATGATAATGACGAAAAGTCAGATAATATACATACATACATACATAGATACCTACAACAATGCGCCAGATAAACTAAAAGAGAAGGATAGAGCAAATTGCACATGTGCTGTTATCTTATAACGGTAGAAACCTTGGAGGAAAACGATGACTGTGACCCATCAAAAACATCAAGGTCCCAAAAAAATAAAAATTATAAAGACTTTGTATCCTGTTGAGGGTTGAGTGCTGAGAGAGGCGGGTAGTTACAAGAAACGGCCTGCTCTCTCTTGTTTGCTTCCGCGGAATCCGAAAATTAATACTATTGAGCAGTATAGGACAGGATATAGTACCGTGAACGAGCTTGAAAAGAAAGAAGAGATCGGCGCGATTTCGCCGGCAGCGAAGTGAAGGCAGTGACAATAGTTGAACGGTGTTAGAACACGAGCCAGAGTCATTTTTAGCGAAGCGATGGTTGTAAACGCTTAGAAATTTTTTCTGGACACGCTCAACTACGTTACTTAAGGAATTAGAGATGCCATTCCAGATCACAGATGCATACTCAAGTTGAGGAAGACATATTGCGGTGTACAATTTGCGGAGTGGCATAGGAGAATTGAATTCTCTCGATATTCTACAAACACAGCCGAGAGAACGAAGACCCCGCATAGCAACACGCTTAGTATGAGCTGAAAAATGCAAGGTGCTATCAAAGAGAACGCCGAGATCATTGATCTCACAAACCCTACATAAAGACACAGAATTGACAGAGTATAAAAAAGATACGCTAGATGATTTGCGAGTGAAACTCATGACTTTTGTCTTTGAAATATTGAGAGAAAGGTTATTGTTTTTACACCATTCTGAAAAAGAACACAAATCAGACTGCAACAAGCGACAGTCGTTAAATGAATGAATTTCCCTAAATATCTTTATATCATCTGCATACAAAAGGAAAGAAGAATTGCGAATGGCAGAAGAAACGTCGTTAACATACATTAAAAAAAGGAGTGGGCCTAATACCGAACCCTGAGGTACACCACTGGTCACTTTGTAAAAGGAGGACGTTTGGCCATTGACGGCAACATAACATGATCTGTCACGAAGGTAGCTATGCAATAGATTCACAACAGCGGTGTCAACATCAAAATGAGCAAGTTTAACCATAAGCATTGAGTGACTGACTACATCGAACGCTTTGCTGAGGTCACAGTAAATGGTGTCGACCTGTCCTCTCTGGAATACAGGTGTAGATATTTGCGTCATGAAAGTGGCAAGATTAGTGACGGTTGAGCGGCCAGGGACAAATCCATGTTGATTATTATTCAATGCGTTTTTCACATTAAAAGACAGTATGTGGTGAAGGGCCAGCTCAAAAATCTTTGACATGGCACAGAGAAGAGAAATCGGTCGATAATTCGAGACATCAGTTTTAGAGCCAGACTTAAATACTGGAAAAACACGAGCAATTTTCCACATGCTAGGAAATGTGGAAGTAATCAGACAGTTATTAAATATGCTAGTCAGTACTGGGACCAATATACTGCTATAAGCTTTTAGTATGGCTGAGGGGATACCATCTGGACCACATGATAAGGATGGTTTCAAGCGCTTAATGCATTCGCTGATGAGATTTTCATCTAGCGACAGAGCATTGGGTGTGTTGATTTCCAAATGTTGTTCGATAGTAGTGCTAGAGTCAGAGGCTTTATAAACGGAAGAGAACTGCGTGGCAAAAAAGTCAGCGACGGCTTGTAGTTCTGTTCCATCGGAGTCCAGTAGTATTAAAGGCTCTTCACTTTTGTTAGACCGTTTGCGTACATACTTCCAGAACTCAGCCGGCCTGTCAGAGGCGCTTTTTTCTAAGTGTGCAATATATGAACTGTGATCCCGTTTATATAGGCGTTTACAGAGAGTTCGAAAGCATCGGAAATCTTCCTTGCGCTCGAGAGATGGAGTGCTTTTAAGCTTTCTGTGTGCGCGATCTTTATGCTATAGAGCACTTTAAAGGGGCACTGACACAAAATTTTGAAGGCGAGATAACTTCGGAGATAGATTGGTGGGAACACTATACATCATCTGCAAATATCAGCGGCGAATACAGCCTAGAACATATTCAAAATCAATTTTAAAGTGTGCGAAACGCAGCCGAGCAGCCAGCAGAGGACCACGCGCAATCGACATCCCGAGGAGATTTTGTAAATAAACAACATCTAAACATGTCACGAGTTTGTGTTTGCCACTTCCGCACTGCCGGCGTTTTGCGCCGGCTCGCCCGGCTCGCCGCTCCAATCGGAGGGCCGGGGGGCGGAGCTTTGCTCTCGAGAAGAACGACCCGATCGTTGGCGGGGGAGGCGCCGTGATTTCGTCAGCTCTCGGGCAGCTGGCCGCGCCCAAAAGCTCTACAGCGATTCCAGGCACTTGTTTCTATTACGTTTATTGCCATTGGATTCGAAAACCCGGGGCCGGAGGCACGAAAAGCCCATTTAGCTAGCCGCACGGTCGCTGTGCGGGCGGCGGCCACGGCCGCGAAGGGGCCCCAGGCCGGCGCGGGTAGCTGAGTGATAGCTTTTTCCCCGCTGCACGAAATTGTCCCCAAGTCCCGACCATGGTGGCTTACATGAGAAAGGAGTTAATGATGCGATGGCGGGTTGCATTAAAAATTGTCATCTGCACCGTTACGAGAGCGGCATCGAATATCCGCCGCAGTGCTAACCGAACAATCTGTAGGCGGACCTGTAGGAGAACCGGCCGGCTGCTCCCAGCGCGGTCTGCCCCCCACCGTCTAAAGGGTCGCGCGTCGTTCTTTAGCCGCGGTAGCTTTTTTACTCGCAGCGCCTGCGTCACATCCACGGTCGTTTTTTAATTAAGCGCCTCACGAGACAGTACGTGGGGGCATTCGCAGAAATGCCGCGATGCGGTTCGACAGGGTACGGCGGCTTGCCTGTGATATCCCTCCACGGTCACGTGGTCGTTTGTTCACAAAAAATCCCAAAACCTCTTTCGCGGCACTCGCTGAAACCAAACTGCGACGGGCCCGCATTGAAAATCCTCAAAAAAAAAACCGTCGCACGCTGAAGCAAATGAGGTTCTACGGGTTTATAAGTGGGTCACTACCTACTTAAACAAAACAAAAAAAACGACATGCAAAATTTTTGTGTCAGTGCCCCTTTAAAATTCAGACGAGAACCAGGGGGGATATTTATGGAGTTTAGGAGCATATTGTGGAATATATTTGCGCATACTGCTTAAGATAAGTTCCGTAAGCTGATCTACTTGGTCATCAACATTGGTTTTTTCAGTTACCATAGACCAGTAAATGGAGGATAAGTCAGGTGTAAGCCAACGTAGTCCCCTTTTTTTGAAAGCAAATCTGGGCGATTTGTTGATGTTATTTTGAAAGCTCTGTTTTTCCCCTGACAGAGAGAGTGTTAGTTTAAGTGGTGGGTGAAATTTATCGGGACGAACAAGAAAAACGTCAGGAGTGACACTTCAATAGGCTGATTGTTCGAAATACACAATCTAATATGTTCCCGCAAGGATTGGCAATAGAATTATGTTGTTGAAGGGAATTAAAAGCAAGAAAATCTAATAGCAGGCCGCACTTATTATGTATGTATTGATGGTAATGAGAATATTTAAGTGTTCTCCAGTCGATACCAGGGGTATTAAAATCACCAATAACAACAATCCTGTGCTTCCTATGTGAAGCTAGACATTTCAATGGAAGAGATGATGTCATTAAAAGAGTTTGGGGGTAATGCTAGGCGGCACATAGAAGGACCCAATCAACAATTTTTCGCAGCGATCAAGGCTAATTTCGACCCATATTGATTCAGGAACAGTTTAAATGTCACTTCGGCAAACAGATCTCAGAGAATTATCTACAGCCATAAGTACGCCACCACCTTTTTGTTTGGTTGCACTGAAGTCACGATCACTGCGGAAGGTGTTGTAACTTGATAAAAAATAGTCTGATGAGGGAATCTCATTGCACAGCCAAGTTTCGGTAATCACAATGACAGGAAACGAAGACGAAATAACATTAGCGAAAAATTCAGTTGGCTTGTTCGTAGACCACGAGCTTTTTGGTAAAAGATGTCAAATTACACACCTTCACTGTCAATTACAGACTCGAAGGATGGAGCATATCATCATGTAGAATCCCACGGAATGGCTTGAAAATGCAGCCACGCGGGCCCCATTGAGGGGTCGTTCAGACGCTTTTTTTTCTTCTCAACCATGACAAATGAGGAGTACGACAATTTTTGTTTTCAGCCCCGGCAGGAAAGGGGACAAATATTTTGAGATTCGATGTGCTTCTTGAGGTCAGCAGTGGCAGGGGGGCTCAACTTTTGTGTTTTACGCTGCGGCCGCTCAACCACCGACAATGCACACGACTCCATGGCTCCAAGGAATGCAGGCCTGTTTCCCTTCTTTGTATTCTTTTCACCCTTTGTGGCAATTTTTGTCAAAGGGGGTCGGGCAGGATCGTCAACGCGTTGCTCCGAAGGGGATTGACGAGCTGGCGGCGTAGGGCAAACAGGCTGGTCTCGGTGTCTCGAGGCGTGTCGGAGGGCGAGGGGTTGTCGGAGGTTGAGGGGATCACGGAAGCTTAAATGGAACAACCGTCGGGGACTTCGCAGGCGCGGGGGTCACACGGCGGGCCAGTCCTCACGTAAAAAACGAACCCGGAGCGGAGGGAGGCGACGATTCGAGCCTGCTGTTCGGCTCCGCGGGAATGGTCCTTTCGGAGGGGCTCATTTTCTTCCGCATTTGCGACACTTCGTCGCTCAAAAAAAAAAATTCCCTCCAGCGCGTCGAGGAGAAGACGGCGGAGACGGCAATCTCACCACAAAGGTTACCCGGAGGGGAGAGAGAGGAACCGGTCGGGGGAGCGGGGGCTGCCGAGAACACGTTTCCCTCGGGGATCCTCCATCTCGTCGCTAGGCTTAGCGCCCGACTTGGTCGAATCGCACAAATTGCAGCAAAATGGGCGCGATCCAGCCCTCAAAAGTTCCAGTTGGTCGCCGGCCAGGTCACACACTTTCGTGCACACGTTTTTCACACCTTTCGCAGCGATAGAATTTTTTAATAAAATAATAATAATAATAAAAAAAAATAATAATAAAATAATAATAATAAAATAATAATAATAATTAATAATAAAATTCTTTTGACGCGTTTTTACATTGTAATATCCCGCCCCCATAAGCCAGAGAGGCTTGTGTGCTGGGCTGGGCAGTCTCGGAGAATACAAAGAGCCGAAAGAGAAACAAAACAGTCAATAAAAAAAGGCAAGCAAGAAAGAACATAAAAGCAAGGGAAACAAGTAAGAAGAAGACACACTGGGGTTTCATGATGTCAAACCACTATAAAAGCATGACGAATAAAATGTTTGTTTGTGTTGGCTCACAAACTGCAATTAAAATAAAAAGGGGCACAATCACATTCAAACACAGTCTAAAACCATTGTCTTGTTCAATAGCAGCTTCGCGAACCCATGCCTTCAAGTATTGTTTGACTTTGGAGGGACAGATAATGCGGACGGGGGGGGGGGGGGGGGCACGGGGTCTTTTTAAAAAAATTAAAGTAAAACGGAACGCGCAACGACCGCGTTGTCTTTCCGTAGCTGGTCAGTACTTGAGCCAGCACACAACGATCAGTTTGAAGGAGGCACCTTGTTTTTATATTGTCAACTTTCAAACTTCTGTAGAAGAAATCAGGTTCTTTCATAACAATTTCTGTTCGGTCTCCATGACGACTAGTGCCATATATAATATTGTGCGCTATTGTCTGCAGGATGCTATTAAGAGTGACTAGTTTATAGGAAGATGCATGGCCGTAAATAGTTATACCATGTCAGCCTCGCTCATAGATTTTTTAAGCATTTAAAAACCATTCTTTTCACAGCGAGGCAACAAGCCGAACGAAGCGCATAAAAATGAACACATACCGCTCACGAGCGCTTTGCAAGCTGTTCTATAGTAAACTCCAAGATAAAGTTTCATCGAATTGCAAACCTAAATACTTAACGTCATGAACAAAATCGACTCGACGGCAGGAACAATTATAACAGGGACTACTATGCAGAAATACTGATGTGCTCTGGACAAAGGTCCGGTAAGGGGTATGGAAATATATCAAATTGGTTTTGAATTTATAAGACTAATATGATTATTACTAAGCGAATTCATCAGAAGACAAACATGTTCTTGCATAAGACGACCACCAACATCCCAATTCGAACACGCTAAAAGAGAAGCAGTATCGTCAAAATACATGTAGGGTTTGGCATTCAGTGGCAAGGAAGTTATAAGTCATAACATAAATGCTAAATAAAAGTGGCCCCATCACCGATCTCTGTGTCACGCCTGAACGGACGCACGTTTTACAACAAGAATTTTTGATACGAATACACTGGACGCGATTCGACAGATAGTCCAAGAAAAATCTGGCGTAAGAACCTCTAAACCCTACATTGCTGATTTCTCAAGGAGCAGCTTATGGTCGGTCGTGTCAAACGCCATTTATTGTCTAAAAAGAGCTTAGTAACAAAGTTGTTTTTGTGGATTTGATTGCACATAAAGCCGTTGAAATCATCTAATAAGCTGGTCGTGCTAAATCCACTTCAGAATCCATACTGGGCTGTACAGATTAGGTTATGCGTTTGGCCATATGAAGTCATACTTTTTTGTAGGATATTCTCTATACAACATATTATTGACGACTGAATTGAGATTGCTTATAGCTGTTGTGGTATTGTCTACATCCTTTCTAATGAAGAGGTCTCACAACGCTGACTTTAATATCTTTCAGGAATATTCCGGTGTTTAGGGTCTGGTTTATATTATAAAGTAATACGCCCTTGAAAGTTAACTGAATTAAATCTGGAACCCTGATTCTGTCATAACCAGGTTACGTAGTTGCATTGTACGCATTGCTTGGCTTAAATTGAGCTCAGTGATATCTGGCATGTAGGCTGAGAAAACACATGACGAGCGGCTCTGCAAAGAATCTGGTTTTGCAGTATTATTTCTAAGCTTATTAACTGCATGTGTAAAATGCGCATTAAATTTATTGGCCAAGTCATGACTAACCTAAAGACGGAGAAGAATCTCTAAGATTTGTATCAAGGTTTTTCTTTGGATGCCTGTCAGAAATAATGTTTACGAGGTCCCAAGTTTTCTTTATGCTTCTTCGGCAGCTGAAAAATTGACCTACCTGATAGCGTCTCTTAGCTAACCTTATCTTTGCAGTTATTTTACTCCTAATAATTTTGTATTCCTCCTTTAGAAGCCCATTACGGGGGTTATCACGACACCTCTTTAAAAGCCTATTTTTTAGAAGACCCAACTCCTTTACCTCACAATCTATCCAAGGAGAGTCAGGGTTTGTACGTTTCAGCAACACTTTCCTTTGTGAACACTCATATATCTGCTGACGTGTTTCAACCAATGGTTCATAAGCCTTTGTATGCTCGAAGCAAGTTAGAGAGTCCCAGTTGAAGCGCCGTATGTTTTCTCAAAATTTGTGGCATTTAGAATTAGTTTTTCTTGCATGATGACAGGAGAAATTAAACTCCTTATGTCAAAGACAGTGCAATGAAATAATGTTTTCGGCTTTCTCTTTAATAACGAATCCAAACTTCTCATGTTTCGGCAACCTAGTAAAAGTGTGATCCATTCAAGCCTGTGTTATTTTGCTACTGAGACTTCCTTCCCTTGTGTAATATTGGATAACGTTCACAAGACCATGACTTGCTATAAGGGTAAGAAAATCATTAGCTGCTAATGTAGGTTAACCAGCAATAATAATGTTTATATTTCCCGCCAGTAGAACGTTGTCTTCGTCTCCATGTTTTTTCAAGAGGTTTGATAGCTCTTCCAGAAATAATGCAACATTGCTACTCGGAGGTCTGTACACGGCATAAACCAAAACTTGCTCGTTACATTTACTAATGGACAATGCAAGTATTTCTGCATCAGTGAACCCAAGTTTAATGCTCTCTCAAAACCAGCCACTTTTAACGAACACTAGAACACCACCTCGTTTTCTGTGTTGCCTACATAAAGAAAAACACTGAAATTCAGGTATTGTCAACAACGCGCATTCATCGTCTGTGATGTTGATCTCAGTCAATATCAGAACGTCTAACTTGGGCAGAACTCTACTCAGCAATACAGGTAGCGTGTCCAATTGTTTCTTGAGGCTACGGAAGTTTACATGCAATAATTCTAACAATAGGTCAGTGGATTGCTCCTTCTCCCATTGTTGTTTTCGTTCCACCTAATCAGACACTGTTTGAAATATCTCAGACATACTTAGACTATTTTGTTTAAATCATATTCAATGTTAATTCGAATGTGTGGGGCGCCATCTATTTTCCTAGCAAATACTCTACCACCACGGGCCCACCAGAAGGGGTAGTTTTGATCTTTAGCGGAGTTTTTTGTTAGCCACAGAAGTCGTTTCACTTTTAAAGTGAAATTTTTGTTCAGGTATATTTTGTGACTCTTGGAGCAGTTCCGTTGTTCTCACCAATGGTCGCTGATGCCTCGGTTAGCAAACCTTACTAGAATGGGAGGTAGTATCCCAGGTTTGCTCAAGCTTGTTGGCAAGGGACGCCAAAGTTGCACTGAGCTCCTCGTTTTCTGTGAACCAGACACCATGAATTTCCAAATTATTTCTTATCGATTAAGTTTCCAAGTTATCTACATCAACTGCAAGTTGAATAATTTTGGAGTCCCTTGCCGTCAATTGAGCGTCCAAGTCCAGCGCTTTGTTTTTCAGTTCATTCAACTATGTTTTTATGACTCGGAAGACAGCAAAAACTCATTGAATTTCTTTGACTGATACGCTAGCGCTTTTTCCATCTCCTGGACAACTTCTGTTTATTTTTCAATCTTTGAACCAGTAATCTCGCACATAGATAATTGTTTTTCTTGCTTCATTTCTAAGTCATTAAGATAACGGACCACTTCGTCTAACCGAACCAGTAAATTAGCTAAAGCAGGCTCTCCGCGATTCTCGTGTGCAAGCTATGTTGACGAAATTGCCCCATGTCCTTCTGACAACCTCGATTTACAGTTAGTACATGTCGGGCATACCCAAGGTTGCAATCCACTTTCCAACATGCTTTTCCGTATGGTCTTATTTACCCCAGAACATTTCCCCGTGTGGTACACATTATAGCAGTTTGAACATAATAAACACTTGGCATCTGCTGCGATCACTGTCATGCAAGCAAGGCATTCGCTATTGTCAGACATGTTTACAGAGCTCAGAAGTTCGGTGGAGTCCGACAGAGTAAGTGCACTTTTTAATAGACTAGGGACGATGACATCATAGCTCTTACCTAGAATGTTTAAAGCAAGAAAACATTCAGCTCGGCTCGTTACAATCCGCCGGACTGCAACAAATAGCGCAAGCAGTGTCCTTTTAAGCAGCGTAGGCCCTTTTGTCCTCCGATCGGCTACGAACAGTGTGACGTCTCCCATGGACCTAAGCTTTGCGCCACGTGCTGGGTACTGCAACTGATGCTATCAGCAGCCGAACTGTAGCTGCAACTGCCAGATGAAACCGGGAGCAGATGCGAAGCCGCAGAAGACAGCCAGGTCCGGCTTGAATGGTTAGAGCAAGTTACTAGTTTATTGTAACTTACTGGTTTAGTGTAACGTAATGTTAGTTACTGGTTTATTGTACACGTTACTGGTTTATTGTAACACTTTAACGTACCGCTAGTACATAACTTTCTGTAACAAAGGAGACAAAGCTCTGGATTCGTCCCGACAACCAGACAACGGAAAACACGTGCGATCCAAACACCATACATTGCTCACATATCTAATTTGTCTATTAGCCAAGGTGTTTTTCCTTCAAAAATCCAGACCACTCGGGTGACAGTGCTTCATAAAAAGGGAGACAAAAATGATATGGGAAATTACCGACCAGTTTCTATACTTCCAGTACTCTCAAAATCACTTGAAAAACTTTTTCTAAAACGCTTGACTAGATTCGACCAAAAACATGCCATAATAGTCGATTGCCAATATGGCTTTCGTCAGAGCCTTGGAACGGAGCTTGCGCTTATAGATCAAAAAGAATATATCTTGTCTCATTTAAACCGAGGAAACATTGTACTCGGTCTATTTATTGATTTAACAAAAGCATTCGACCATACCAACCACAATTTGCTAGTACGGAAGCTAGAGCGCTACGGTATACGTGCTGTGGCAGCCTCCTTCATTAAATCTTACCTCAAAGATCGTAATCAAATCGTAGCCTTGGATGGCTTTTTGTCAGAACCTTGTCGAGTAAAAAGTAGGGTACCGCAGGGCAGCATTCTGGGACCCTTTCTTTTTAATATCTACGTAAACGATATTATTGGCGTATCATCATGCGCTAAGTTTATCATCTATGCCGATGACACGAGTATATTCTTCCTTGGTAAAACGGCGCACGAATTAATTGTAAATTCAAACTCAACTTTGCGCAAACTAGAATCATGGACAGGGCAAAATAGTTTAAAGATTAGCGGTCCAAAGACGAAAGCAATATTGTTCTGCGCCAGAAATAAGCCGGTAATAATTGACAATGTTATTTCCTTAAACCCTGCCAAAGTGAAGATAGTAAAGTCAGTAAAAACACTCGGAGTCATATTTCATGAACATTTATCCTGGGATGAGCACGTAACATTACTCGTCAAAAAATTGTCTCAAATAGTTGGCCTTCTATACCGCCATAAACATATTCTACCGCCTAAAATTATATTGCTCATATATAACACATTGTTTTCTTCAAGGTTAAACTAGTGCCATTTGGTCTGGGGAACAACTACTCAGGAAAAGTTGCAAAAAATTCACCGGCTACAAAAAAAGGTCATTAGAATGCTCGAAAACATTTCTTTCCATCACCACACACAACCTTTATTCGAAAATACAATTTATTGCAGGTAACCACAATATTCGACTACCGTCTGTGTAAGGTTTATAAACAAGAACTAAAAATGGGCAAATCTTTCCTTAAACACCTGGCAAAACTAAAACCAAATGATATTATGTACAACACGCGACACACAAAACAATGGAGCTTTTTGACATAGAGGACATCTTACGGACAACAAATGCTCGAAAACCGACTACCAGGAATGCTCAACACATTTTTTTCTAGAAACACAGCATTAGAAGGTATCACCTTTAGGAATCTGCGCAATTTCTTCATCTCCTCCTGAGAATGTTGTTTGGTGGTGTATTTTGATGTGTGCTTGATTGTTTTTTTTCTCCTTGTAGAGGTTCCTTGCATTTTATGTTCTTAGGTTGCCACTGACGAAAGCGGCAAATATATCTCTTTCCGTTGTGTTTAATGCTCTTTTTATTGCAATCATCGAGCCCACACTTTCTGTGGTTGTTTTCCTCGTGTCACTGTATTTTAGTGATTTTCTACTGTATTTTAATGACATTTATGCTGTATTTTATGACGTTCCTGTGTCACTATATTTTAATGATTTCCTACAAACCCGATTGCTGTAACGAACAGTATTAGAGAGTTTTAGTTTGGCGTTTTTACGCTCCGCTCCGCTCCGGGTAGCAACGCTAAGCTGCAGCGGAGCGGCGAGCGATTTTCTCGTTTTAGTTACGCGTAATGCGCAGCGGACCGGACCTTTCGGACTAGCAGCGCCGTCTGGCCAAGTTTGGCGTAATGAAACAAAACCGAAAACCATTTCGCCACTTTAACAAAGTAAAACCACTACGTATAGCTTATTTGTTTATGAAGTATGGACACGTGCAATCGTATTGCATTACTTGTCAATTACAATGAATGAAAATAAATTTTCAACTTGATGATAGCCACGCAATAGCCAACAAAGTTGCGTTCCAGATCCATTCGAATCCTTTTCGACGGCAACGATCCAACGCGGCGTTTTATTACAGTGAACTAGAATAGTTCTGTGTAGTTTTCAAATGGGTTCGCAGTCGCCACTTCTCGCAGCAAGCACAAGCCCTCGTCGATGCAGTGCAGCTTTCGCGGTTTGCGCGTCAAAAAAATTCACCCCACCTCCCCGAAGGGAATCGTGAGGAAATGCGAATGCATTTCTTTTGCGCGAGAGTGCGCGGAATTTATAATTAATGAGGAGACGGTGATTTGTAGCGTAACCATTTATTTAACACCTGTTTGTGTTGTCGTTGTACTTGACGGCCACGATCACTGCCTTGTGGTCGGTAAAGTGCACAGTCAAAGGGTCTTTGAGAAGCATGCGGGCGTGGGAGAGTGGGGCGAGCGTCGAGAGGAGAAGCACCGAAGCACCGCGCCTACCCTCGCCTACACTCTCCCACACACGCGGGAGCTCCGGCGAGCTCCCGCGATGCGAGCGCCCTCACACGCCCGAGCGCGCTCCTCCTCTCCACTCACTCGCCGCTGATCCGCCCGCACCACCTGCTCCGGTTGCTAGGGGAGAGGAGGAGCGCGCGCGCTCGCAGCTGTTGCTATGGGAGAGGGGGTGAGATCGGAGAGATAACACCTGCGGGCGCGTGGACGCCGCACGGCGCCTGACATGGCTCGACTAAGAAATGCATTCGCATTTAAAAAGAGCCTGAAGCCGGGCGATCGTCGCAGTCGTGGCAGCCATCTTAGAATAAGCGATGTCGTCGCACGCGCGCGAGAGGGCACCCGCAACGCCCAGCCGCGCCAGCGGAGTGGGCCGCGACGCTCCGCGGACCGTGTTTCTCGCTCCGCTAGCCCGCTTAGCCGCTAAGCGGAGAGCGCATGCGCAGTCGCACTCCCGCTCCGCTTAGCTGCCGAGCGGAGCGTAAAAACGCTAAACTAAAACTCTCTGTTGTTTGATTTTCGGGCAACGTTTCCGAATGCTGTTCAAGCGGCCAGTGGGGGAAGGGGGGGGGGGTGGGGTCTGCGGCTCCGTCAAGCTGACATGTTTTTGTGCGGACCTCCAGCATCATGCGAAGAAAGATCAACTTCAACTAAAAAAAAAAAAACTGATGATTTACTGTCTTCGCATAGCTTGTGTTTGCGCTAGTTATTACAGGTAATCCATGACTATGTGTCGCGCCAAAAAAAACGGACAAGGACAGAGGGAAGCGACGGGCACACGCGCTTGCCGTCACCTCCGTTTGTTTTTGTCCTGTTTGTTTTTCGCTACACGGAGTCAGAATTTACTGTCCACTGCGGTGGCCTAATTTTAACTTGAAAACAGAGCCGGCCGGTGCCATAGTTCTGCCTTTTCTAGTCATAGCTGCCTCACAAACTCTGTGGCGCATTTTTTACGTCATGAACTGCACGCACGCGGAAGCAGATACGGCAAGGTGTCGGTGATTCGCAGGAAATGGGAAGTGCAAGCTTAGTGTGAAACCTAGCATTAAAATGGAATGGGAAATGCTGTTGATAAAGCCTTTGGACAAGAAAAATTAAATAATAAAAAAATTACACCATCTTCTCGTAGGGGAACCCTGAGTAGTATGCGAAGCAGCCATGGGGTCGACTGAAGTTCCCATTAGTTTTCAGTTCATCGTTTCCGTTGACGTTCAGCTTCGCGTGCCTTCGTTGTATCAGCAGCTTCTTGACGTAGTTTGAATGAGTGAAGGACACAAGGCGCGTTCATAGCACATGCTCCCGTCTTGGTTTGTAGCGCTGTGGGAAGAGCGCCACGTACCTCACGTTGCGGCCAGAGAGTCGTGCGATCGAAACCGGACGCCGCCTAATTATTTCTTTTTATAGTGGACTGCCCTGACGTCAGCCAGAACGCTGACGGGGCTGAAGAGACGCGCATGCGCAGTAGAGTGCGGACGGCGGACCTTTCACCCTCATTTCTTGCCAACGTTGCTGGGCTGAGGAGTGACGTCCAGGCTAATCTGAACTACAGAAGTCTTTCTGTTCTATTCCGTCAGCTTTCCTGTTTATTTTTAGAATTTGTAGCTGCCCCTGTCATACCTACTCTGGGTTGTACTAGATCCGTTCGTGGTAATCTTGCAAATCTAAGCACAAAAATACATGGCGCTTGGTTGGAGCTTTACAGGCGTACGTAGGGGATCATTAGTTATAACAGCATGTCGAGATCACTAAAATGCACCACATCGCACCTCAATGAAGCACCGGATTTCTCTTGGCTGAAAAGTGATATTTTTTGGTGCAACACGATCCGTTCAGTTGCAGTTTCTTCAGCGTTAGTGCCTTCACTTGGGATGCTTACAGTCACATTGTTTCAGGGATATTTCAGAAATATTTGTTACAGCTGCCGTCTTTCCTCCTGTTCAATTATTAAAGAAAAGTGTTCATATCGTCTTTCCATCAAATTCCAGTCCTTTTAGGCTTTTCTAACTTGAAACAATCAAGCGGAATATGTGTGGTGGGGTAAAAGGAGGAATCTCCCTCCTTGGAAAGGTTATTTGAGTAGAATACGTCACCCTGGCGTGTTCATGTGGGGATGGTGACGGCGACGATAATGGGGATACCCTGTGACTAGCAAGTACAGCTTCATTAACAACATTTGTCTTGCAGCAACGGGCACATCATAACCTGGCTATGACAAAACGTTATGTCTATTATTACCTGAAGGAATCTGCAAAAGGAAATGTTTGATAGTGGTGAGTTCGCTGGATAAGAAAGCTAAATAGACTCAACTGGGATGTAGAGGGTACACATGCATAACTAGGAACTCAGGTTCTGCAGACTTGGTACGAAAGGTAGCATAACTTGCTTCTCACCAAGTTCACCTGTCCTGATGTGTCATAGACGTCGGAATCACTATGGCATGTTTAGGAGATATTCGTTTCGCTGCGTTGTCTAATTATAGTCTACTATCAAAGCTGGACGAAAGCCGCCAGGACCGCTTGAGGAAGGACGTGAGCTCAACGGGGGGACGTTTGTCCGTTCGCCGGTTTAATTTTGCGGGAAGCCAAATTGTCATGATTAAGGCGAAAATCTCCTCATGGCATTGTGATGACAAAGCATGTCGGAGCGAAGGGCCAGAGACGAAGACGGAAAAGAAGATGAGCTTTAATTGGAAAAAAATATGTATTTTTTTTATTTCCTTTTGTAAATTTTGGTATCTAAAATAATAAAGGTCACATCCAGATTAGGTAAAAAAGCCTCTTGGCCAACACCCGCGTGGGTATGTAATAGTCTGAGGCAACCAACCAACCAACAACCATTGGACCACCCTTGAAGCAATGCGCCACGAATATGGAACGAGAGGCAGCAGCAAATTAGGAAATGATCCATGGGGCAGACCGAAGAAGGGCCATTTGAAAACTGTCGCGACTGCCGGGGAAGAGGATTTAAGACTGTGCTGCGAGGACACAGCAGTAGGAAGCAGTGTGAGAGGCGGACGGTCTCTGAGAGATCTCGGAGGAGCGAACCACCGGGACGCAGCCACACAAGCCTGGGCTGGAGTGAGCCGAGATCGCATCGGCCCTTGGCTCCGACTCCCAGTCGCACCGCCAGCCTGTGCATTCGACGCCCCAGCGCCGATGGTCGGGCCCGTGCGTCCAGCGTCGATGCCCCGTCAAACTGTGCCTTGACGGCCCCCATATGACTGCTTTCCCGAAAGAGCCAGGTGATTTCTCCTGCCACGGTAACGGTCCCATACCCAAGCGTCTGCCTCCGGGCTCTACGAAAAACACAAGGATAGCCATCAAGGGCCCTCATCGGCATGCACAGCGTAACAATCATGCCACCCGACCCGGCCAGGTGCAGCGATGCCGCTACCATTACCACCGCAAGAGTCTGGAACTACGGCTACGACTTCATGGCCAGGCAACACCAATGCCACGCCAGCGGCAGGGGCAGACGCAAAGCCCATCCACTAGGCACACTTAGGACATTCGTTAGATGTTTCGTGTGCTGGGCGTTGTAAAGACATAATTATACTTTGATGAGGGCCTTATTTAGGGATATTTTTATTAAGAGCTGATTTGGATAAGTTTTGTGCTGTCATTTTGGATTGTTAGGCTGCTGAGGGGTTTTTATTATGCAGAATAAATGTGTGCTGTGTTCAACCCGCCAACGAATCTCCCCCGTTCACCTTTGTAAGCCGGTCAAGGCACACGGAACAAATATCTCAGTCACACAGCCCATGACATACAGATAAAAGATGGCAAATGCATGGCACAAACAACTAAACCCTTGCACAAAAAAATACTCGTTTTACTGATAATGTTAATGGCAATGGTTGCGTAGGAGCAGGGTTAGCGCCTCGTTGCAGTGACGCGACGATAGTGCTAACATTGACGCCAACATATGTGCATACATTTCGTTAAATTCCTGATCCTTAGAATGGCCATGGCACTTCGAGACATTGGAGATGGATGTAGCACCACGTGTCATTAAATGTGCAGATGCAGTGACGTCCCGGCCCCAAAATGTATTAATGGGAATCCCGAATAATGCCTTTTCGATTCATGGCTTACCTCACCCACTTTTTGGTATATCGCTCCCTCTCTAACATCTTTCACCAAATTTTCTCTCTGTGAAGACTGGCGAAACTTGGGTGGAGGCACAATGACGAGGAGTGAGGGCGCGGAGGACTGACCAAAAGTATTGGAGAGAGCGAAAGGGGTGACACCAAGCGGATGAGAGTGTAGATTAAGTGGGGTAGCGGGAGGGACAGCATGGTGTGCTAATGAAGCTGGGGGGAAGGGGCATGAGGAGGCTCGTGCAAGTGAATGCAGTTGGTCAACTTAAATACGTCACAAGACCAAAATCGCACTGCTGCCGCGCCGACAATCCCACCGCATGAATCGGAATGATGGCCCCAAGATCATCGTAAATCGAAAGGTCACTATCTGCTAAGTGCTCGCGCAATAACTCCTGTATCGTAGCAATTCTTTCTGGCATACTCCGAACGGACAATTTTAGGTAGAGTGGCAGTGCCCCAGGTGATCTAGAAGTAGGAATAACGCCACCTATAATTTGTACACCACCGTCAATAGAATGCTCACCATCCACCGACCTTTCTTCAAGGCCCTCCGATCCCACCTCCACTCCTTCCACCCTCCTCACGCTTTGACCACCCGTTTCCACCTTCCACCTACTTATCCACTCTCGCCACACTCATTACTAATCTGCACCTCGTCTAATTTCAGCTAGGCTTCATACACCGCTGGCTCGGTCTATATGGGGACAGTGACAGTGTGAAGTAAGTTAAGTGGGCGGATAATGATTATCTCAACAATATAGATGAATAAATACATTACGCGACCGGGTCATGATTGGCGCCAGCGCGTACAGGCAATGAGGTTCAGCATAAGGAGCTCTCATACCTCTGAAAGTCCGTCTGCCATCTCTTGTGACCGGCTCATCACTTGGTCACGCGTTTCCGACGCATAAGACATGGGCTCGGTTCCTACCGGCAACTCTGCTGACGTTTCTTGGTGGTTGCTGTTAATTTCTTTGTCTCCGCGTAAGAGGCTGGCGTGACAGACAGGCGTGCCATGAAGCGGACCAGTTTCGCCGTAAATGCTATTCGCGTAATGAAATAAGAGCATGTGACGCGTTTAGTCATATTTACCCAAGAGAAAACGCTCAAAAACATGGCAATCTATACCACACCAAACCCCCTTATACGGTCCTTTCAGCCTGGGACAAGGCGTTATTCAGATTTTTACCACCCTTAGGGTCGCCGCCTGTGCTGTTACAACTCAAGAGTCGCCGTCTGTAGTTGAAATCACAAGAGGTGATGCATAGCACAGATGGTGGCCGATCACTCAACGAAAATGAGACTGATTAAATAGATATCCAGTTTAGTACGTTTCTAGAGTTGTATAAGCTAAGCAAAAATTTATAAACAACACTTTGACTATTACAGAAAAGAATGCTGCAGGCAATTGTATTCTTCGAGGTTAAAGTTTCCGCTATAAGGTAGGAACTGTTTTTAGATATTTTGGAACGAACGCCGCGTTTGGCCGCGGTCAATTTTACCGAACACTCTGTGGTGGGCGGGGTTTCGTCATAATGCATCCGTGATCGACCTTTATATTTCAACCAATAAGTTACGTGCGAAACACCACGCAAACCCTTCAATGACCCATTGAGCAACAAAACTGTCGTCCGGAATCCGTAACAGAAAAAACTTGCAGATGGCGTCTACGCTTTGGTCTTAAGATGTACGACGCAATGGCATTTCTTCGCCGTCGAGGAAGCGTTTTGGAACGAAGGTCCTGCATTTACAAATTACGCTTACCAACTCCTGAAGTTTACCGAAGAGACCAAGACTAACCACAAGGGTTTTTATTCAGCGCATCACAGGAAGAACAGAGGCTATCTACGTTTTCGGGGTTATGATATGGCGGTGAGAGGCTGCGGCTGAGGGCTGTTGGTTGCTTTGAGCGAGCGGGAAAGTGTCAGTGTTTCAAAGTGTTCATACTCCAGCGTTATGGCAGGACTAAACTTTCAAAGACGATATCTTTCGTGGGCTACTTAATCGCAAGAAGTTTCGTCTGTCAGTATGTTTGTCTGTCTGTTTGCCTGTCTCTCCATTCAGCCTTCCGGCCAAAGTTTAAAAGAATTTGTAGAAACTAAGTTTACAATAGCCGAACCATTCGAAGCTCCAGAAACTGCTGGAATTGGTCATACAGGTTCCGTTATTTAGCGCAAAGAAAACCTCAGGCACATTCGAGGCAAAACTTAGGCACTTAACCAGTAGTCCCCACGTTCTTTTATTTAGGAATACACGTTGGGTTGGTTATTTCAAAGCAAGCGAAAAAAAGCAACGTGTTAAAATTGCGCAGAAAGACTCCCACATGCGAAATCAAACGAGGCACAAAAAACACAGAATTGGCTAGTACTGTAGCAGGCAGAACAAGAAACAAAGGATAACCAAAAAAGATGCTGGCTATCCCAACAGATGGCGCGTGAGCAGTGCGAAGTCGGAAAAATTGAGTTTTGTTGAACAAGCCCTCATTCAATTCATCACGATAGGAGCGAGAGGCGAGGAGACGAGCGCGAAGGGTGGGAGAGCAGAGCGGAAAAGGAGTTACGTGGGAGGGGCAGTAAACGACTACCGTCTTTCGACGGCATTTGCAGTGATGCAAGCAGATACGTGGCCGTTTTTTTGCTAAGAGGGTGATATAGAGAGCGCATAGCTTTGTTTAGAGATCTACAGAGGGAGTTTGGGAAAAAGGGGTTAAAATAGGGTAGGGCTCCCTAGGAATGAACCCCAAGTCCAGGGCCGCAGTTGCAGCAGCTCTTTCCCCTTCCCTCCCAATCATAGAGTTTCGTATTAATATATACTAGAGGGAAATCTGGCGCTGCAATCGCAGGCTGTCGTGGGCACCGCCATTGCAGCTAGCGGCGTTCCTCGCCTACCTGGCTTGGCTAGCCACAAAGCTTCTTTTTTGTCTTGAAGCCAAAATCAACAAAAAGGGTAACGTCCTTTTCTGTTCATATTGCATGAAGCTTGTAAATAATCGCTGACAAATAAATATTTTTCGAGCTTCAATTTGATGAGAACAAAACAAATTTGTTTAATCTTTCACAGTGATATTGCTGCTTTTCTGCAGCAATATTGGTGAGCAAGAATTGGTGCAAGCAATTGGTGAGCAAGAACAGTACTCGCATTTGAACAACGTTGAGATCCGAGGAGTCCCATGCACTGTTTCCGAACTCACTTAAGAAAGGAAGAAAAACCCCCGTTTTCAAAAAACGCAATAGGGAATGTATTGACAATTATCGGCCCATATGCGTTTTATCATTTCTTAGTAAAATAGTCGAAAACCTCTTGTACTCAAGACATATGTCTTACCTAACTAAATTTAACCTATTAACCTCACGTCAGTTTGCTTTTCGACCCGGTTATTCCACAGAGCTCGCATTTCTTTATCTTACTGATCAAATTAAAGAAGTCATCGACGAGGGCTGACTTTTTGGTGCTGTTTTATTGACCTCACTAAAGCATTTGATACAATTAACCACTCAATCCTGCTACACAAACTTGAATCCTTTGGCATTTCTGGCCCTCCTGTTGAACTCATTCGTTGTTAATTGATCGATCGATGTCAAATAGTGCAAATTAACGGTCACCTTTCCTCCACAAAAATAGTTACCAGGGGTGTTCCTCATGGTTCGATTCTGGGTCCTCTACTATTCTTGTTAATTATTAATGATTTGCCTAGTGTGCTTCAAAGCTCTAAATGTATGTTATATGCGGATGATACGACTATATTTACGTACAGCAGCAATCCGATCGCACTTCAAAATGCACTAAACACGGACCTTATCAGCATTCACCAGTGGTGCTTGAATAATCAACTGCAAGTGAATGCTACAAAAACAACATTTATGGCATTTTATTCCCCACAGAAAATGGTTACCTTGCCTCTTTTGGTTGTAATAAATCATCACACAATACCTGCTTCTGATAGCACTCGGTTTCTAGGCGTCATCTTGGATAAACATCTGAAGTTTCATGCTCATGCGCAGTATCTTCTTAAAAAGGTTTCTTTTGGTATTCATGTCATTCTGAAAGCACGGCCATACTTTCCACGGCCATATGTTATCCTGCCACTATACTATTCTTACATTCACAGCCATCTTTCATATTGCTTATCAGCTTGGGGATACACGTACAACACACATCTAGATAATCTACGACGCCTCCACAAGCAAGCCATGCGGCTAATGACGTTCAGTCCTTACCTTTGTCGCTCCAACCTATACGTTGACTTAAACATACTTCCCCTTAATGAATTATTTACTTTAAAGTTAGCAGTCATCATGTTTCGCCTTATTCATCACGATGTGCGCATAGAAAGTTTCACTCCTGAATTTTTTTACTAATAATTATAGAACTCGATTCTCTGCGTGTGAGAATTCCCATTTACCCAAAGCTCGCACAAACTACGGGAAAATGACTGCTAAATTTGCTGGTGTCTCCGTGTGGAACTCAATTCCTCCTGAAATTAAACAATCTTTCACGACCAGCTCATTTTGCCGACGAACCAAAAAATACCTAATAACTGAACTAACTAGACCATGTTAAATATAAGTGTAATTAGGAAATTGAAATTGGTTCATATTTTTTTTTTACTTTCTGCTTGTTTCCCACTGCTTTGTTGAATTGTACGTTATATGTGTAATAACAGTGTCGCTGCTCCTATAGTGTAATTGGAGATGTACACAACCTGTAAAGAAAACGTAGTTTTATATATGGTTTTGTCCTGCTCTTCTAATTATTGCAGACATGGTCTTTATCATCGTTATTTTTTGAAAATTGAGTAAAGTGTTTTCGTTCCCTTTGTTCACGCTACACATTGTATTTAGAACTTTGTCATAACTCCCATTGCCTGCTGCATATTGTGCATCATCTTATCCACAATGTCTTAGGAGGTCCCCCCGACAGTTCTTTCTGTGGGACCTCCTCATGTACTCCGCTTATCTGTTCATTTATATGTATGCCTACCGTTCAATAAACTTCAACCTTCAAAAATATGAAACTTTACAGCCTATTTATGAGCCATGAAAAGTGTAAGTGGAACGTGGCTGCCCGGTACATGACGGAACGCTCGCTCAAGCGCCGCTCGCCTAGACAGAGGCGCCAGATTTCCCTCTAGTATATATTAGTATGAAACTCTATGCTCCAAATCACCTGATGGTCCCCTTGAGGTGACAAGATGGTCAGGGCTGCCTCCCGCGTATCGAGAGAAGTGACGTAGGTAGTGTTTGAGTTGGTATGACCAGGGTGGATATGACCAGGTTGCGTAAAAGAAAGAGGGTGCGTGTAGGCTCTGATTTACATAGTTTTACGTGAAAGTTGGGCGTTCCCTGCTACGCATCTTAGTTCATAAAGATTTGTGAATACATGCGTTGGTTTGTGCTCTCGGCAAAGTTTGCGATTCTACGCGGTTGAGATCCCCGCGCTCCACAGGGAAGGAGGTGTTAGGAGTACGATGAGGAGACGTTATCTGAATTTTGTGGGGAGGGAAGTTGTGGTCGCAAGTCTCATGGTATGCGGGTTCACGAGCTTCTTGGTCTGCTGCGTCATTTCCTTCCCGACCCTTTATCCTGGCGCATGGGATAATCTCTATTAAGTGTGTAGGTATTCGACCTGCAGCATTTTCATGGCACTTTGAGAGCGTCTAACGACATTTAAGCTTGTATCGGATAGTTCCGCTTGCAGGATTTCTGAAAGCATTGCTTCAAGCTCCTCTTCTTTTGTTCCAGTCTGTAGGAGGCCAGGAAGTCACAACAATTGCCACGGTAGTACGCAGCGACAAACGTTGTTTTCGTGTTTTCAAACATTCCATCGTTGGCGCTCGCCGTTTTTACATGAATTTAGAACTTCCCTCCAAATATTTTGATCCTGGCTAGTCGCTTGGCATGGCATAGGTTTAAATCTATGTTTATCGGTAGGAGGAGAGCTTTTATAGAGAGCTGCCGGATCGATTACATGTTTATCAGGACGCTTAGTTGGTTTTTCTCTAGAAGTGGGCCCTTACCCTACAAAATGGCCCGTCGTGATTTTGTTTGTCCTAGGAGCTCCCTTTGGCTAGTCAAGCGGCCTTTCTGCTTTCTTCAAAGTTATTAGAAGAAACCAAGCTCTCCTGGCTGACATCTAGTCCATTTTCCTGTTTATATTGCTAAAAAACCCGAGAAAGACGTGAAGTTTTAGCGTCTCGGCTAATTAATCCAAGAGGCACGATTTTTCGGCAACCGCTGTAGCTCACGCACCGCAAGTGGGATATAAATCAAACTCACGGCGCTCGAATGCAGCGCATACAATTCCAAGCACTATCGTTCCAGCTTCGCAGTCGAACGATCTCCCTGTGGAATTCACGCCCCGCAAGTGCGACTATAGTAATGGCCAGCCGTCTGCGCATTAATCAAAACGACGGGAGTATGGCCAGTGTCGCTGAAATTCCGAGGGGGGAATTTTAATTAAGTTCGCTGCTAAGTGGAGCGTACTCAAACCGCTCATTGCTTGTCAATTTTTGAAAAATGTGGGGGCGAGACGGCGGCTCGGTTTGCACTGTCCACTGTCTAATTATACGCGCGACCAGTTTTATGCTTAATCATATTCCTCGAAGCTAGCTGCCACAATCAGCTGCCCGAGAGACCTCTTGGGAATTTCGTCAAGGGCGGTGGGATGGTGAGGTCAGGAAAGAGTATAGCGCGAGTATTCAATATCTCTTGGGAACCCTGCGGTACATTTTAAAGCTGTTTTTTTATTCATTCTGAACATTTGGTGCCATCGTAAACCACAAAATATGGTAATATGTACACGAATTCATGAAAAATGAAAACTATCAGAGGATGGTAAATCGAAGGAAAAGCGAACGGATGTTATAAGAGCCAGAAGATATAGCCCGTTTTATTTTAAAATATATGAAGTAAGTTTCATATTGTTGCCCGTGCTTTCCTTTCTATCTTAGTGGGGCTAAAGCTGTCTCATTCCGGAATTCATTTTAAGTTTTTACTTGTTATGAACATAGCAAATTCAGTGCCTAAATACGCGCAATTTTTCTTTAACCAAAATTTATAATACTATAGTTGCTTGAGACGTATGGTCAAGTACAAGTTTGGGACACTACCTAAAAATATAATACTATTTTTTAAACAAAGTCTCGGCTCAGTGCTATCCACTTTCTCCAGTGATTATCTATAATTTTATTCTTGTCTAAAGAGTAGCAATTCTCAGGTGCAGCAAAATACGCATTGACGGCGCTGATGGCATGTTCGCTGAACAAAAATTTACACCATCTTCCAGCCAGGGGAACCATGGGTAGATGCGACGCATCGTGGGGTTTCCGTTGCGTTTTCGTTATGTTGTTTCCATTTAGCGTGTCAATTTGTTGTTGTTTCCATTATATTACGTACGGTTGCGCCGACCATCGCGATAGCAGGCCTGTTAGTCTCCATTCAAATCATCGGTGGTCATCGGATGTCATCGGAGCGGCGGAACGATTGAGCGGAGCGGCGCAGTTACCGCGTTTATATGTACCGCGCGTTAACGGTGAGGGGAATGAGAGAGAGCAGCGCATGCGAATGTGTTCGATGTTTAAAGGGGTCCTGAAATACCTTCCGCCGATGCATGGATGTACATGCAACCAAATAAAGCAATGTAATAGCAATCTCCTCCCGCAAGAATTTTGTTAAAGCGATGAGTATTAGCTGAGAAATCGTAAATCAAAAACCGCGCATTATCGTCGCGCCGCGTTTCCTCCTCCTTTCGCTGTTGACGGCGCGGGAGCCTTCCCTCCCATGATGCTGCGCTCCTCAGCGATGACGTACTTCCGCTATGGCGCTCCTAGACTGCCGTCTGCTACGGGCAAGCTTTGTTGACACCATGAATCCCGCAGTCCGCTCAAGGCTGGAAAAGCGAACAAAAAATCTGGCTGCATTTGTGCGGCGGCCTGGCCATGCCCTTTCGCGCTGTACGTTGCTGGAGTTGCTATCGGCGGCACGCGACTTTTTATCGGCGGCGAACTCGCAGCCGCTCGGGGAGGATCGTGCGCTCGGTCCCTTTCATGCACCGCGCACTGTTTGTCCAAAAAGCGCCGTATCAGATGTGGTCCCGCTGGTGCCGGGTCTTATTTTGCGGCGGTGGTAATGCCTGCCGGCGGCATGTGAAAAAGACATTTTAAACCAATACAGAACCAGTGCACAAAACGCTTCAATCATGTGAACAGGTCAGCTTGGGGCGACGCGTGGTGGAGAGCGGCAACGTTGGCAAAGAATGCTCCGGCGCGGCTCTGGGCTTTCTAGCGCTGGAGCGAGCGCCATTTCTTTGACAATCTCAAACATCGGTTGCCTTGGCAACAAGGCACAAACCGCTCCAGAAGTCAGTGACGGTTGCGTGATCCAGCTCGTGGCCCCACCTCGCGACATGTGGGCACTGCAGGCGTACCACCCACTCCCATTGGGAAGTGCGAGATGCGTTTGATATTACAGGAGGCGATGGTGTGTGTGTTGTGATGAAATGCGACGTTGTGCTTCTGCGGGTGGATAGTGCTTCCCATGGTCTGGATTATCTTTATCGGGGACGTACGACTCAACCTCGCATGGGGTATGTGCAGTGTGCGTGGCTAAAAGCCATCTCGGCTTGTGCGCCAGAGTTAAGTGACTTGCTGTTCGTCCCCGCAAACCGCGCGCGAGGAGAGTGCCGAATTTACGACGGGCAGGAGGAGGAAAAACCCATCGTCTGTCAATCGCGGTTCAGACTTGCAACGCATGTTGTGACGTTGTGTTCGTTCGAAACGCATCTCTGGATTGTTTTGAAGTTGAATAAAATGTGTGCGTCAAACCCGGGCATTCGGCTCAGGGCGTTCTGCGGTTGCACGAAAGAAGTGCCACGGGGCTTCAACGCTTTCTTTATGGGACGTACTCAGGTAAGAGAATATCCATGTCGTGTTATGGCCGTGTTGCATTCAATACAAACGGTTAAGCGTTTGTTTAGACTTGTTTCGTTTGTCGTAAAATGTCCAAGCACTCCGGCACTCCGCAGGCAGATCAGCCGGCGAGCCGACGCTGAGCAGACGACTCATATCTTTGCCGGAAGTGCGTGAAAAAGCCGCCCAATAGCAGGATGTCTAGCTCATGACGAACACCTGGGAATCGATGATGTAGACATGTGAAGATGGCGGCGTCCAAAAACACGAAGGGAAGGGTGAGAAAAAAGCGACAAACTTTGCAACAAAACTGTGAGCTTTCCGCTGCGCGTAAAAGAGTAATACTTGGCACAGATGACGTTGACGACCCAATCTAACGATTGCGCTACTTCATTTAGTGTGCTCAAAACGCCTTTCAGGGCCCCTTTAACCGAGCGCTAACGCGTCCTCACGCACAGCTTGCACGGCGACGGGAGCGAGCGCTAACACGCAGATGGCGCTGCGGTGAGAGCGGCGTTAGCGCCCAACTGGCGCGGCGAGGAGAATGGGGGAGGGATGCGGACTACGGACGACGGAAGACGCCGGAGGCACAAGGCGAGTTAAAGAGATGCGTTGCATCTAAAATGTTCTTTCACCTCGGAGTAACACGTGTTAGTGACGGACATACAGTCTCGCCGAGTATACGTGGAGGGCATACGCGCCAAGTGTGCTTCACAGCCTGCGACAAAGCTCCAGTTGGTGGGTTTAGCGGTACGGGAAAGTGCCGTTTGACTTCACGTCATAAGAAGGCAGGGGGTGCAATTGCAGCAAAGGTGCCTCATTTTCGAGAAGACAACTACTTCTGCTTTTTGACAGGCAACATGGCCTCTCTACGCACCCGAGACTTTACTATCCCGGTGATGGTCGGTTCTCAGTATGAGCTAAAGTTGAGTGCTTCATTCCGCAATACCCCCATTGCGACCCCTCAAATGCTGAGAAGTTATTAAACGCGCACTTTTTGAAAGAACCGCCTATTGCCACGCTGCTTTTCATAAAATACGACCGTTACGTAAAGGTATGATTGCAAATTTCACTTCATAAAGACTCCTAAACATACATTCTAAGTCATTGTAACAGAATACACACATTTGCCACTAGCAGTCTCACCGGCGAACTCAAGGATCAAAATTTTTCCTCCTTCCGTTGTAACATTGGGTCTAAAACCACCTCGGTGAGAAATGAAACCCTTGTGCACACCCCGCCCTTCTTCCGATAGAAAAATCGAAATGAACCTAAAGGACGCCGACTTGTGTGTAATCCCACCTTCATGGTGGCCTGTTTAAGCTAGCTGAAAGAAAAGACAACTAGACATCGGAAGGATTGGTGCTTTTGGCATTCTTCCATTTGAGGTTTACTCAGAGTTTCCCACCATCTCTTGATATCGGAATCCCTTATAATAATGCGCAAGTAATATGCTCGACCTACATTAAACAAATTTTGTGGCTTGCTACTTGTATACTCCGCGGCGCAAACAGAAATTAAAATATTGTTGCATCCTTCAATTTTGCGTTTGTTTCTTTATTTTTGGATTCCAATTTCTTTTTCATTTTCACCGACCAAACGTAAGTGCTGGTGGGCGTCTCCGATATTGGCTTTTATCCCACACTTTTCTTGATTTGCCGTTCCTGGTATAGGACTATCCCATGAAAGCAAGCCTGCCCGACGGGTTCTTTTTTTTTCTTTCTGGGTATACCGCCAATTCTGATCAACACTGGACTACGGAGACATCAGATGCTTTGAGGACGCAAAAAACCATCAACTGCAGAAGAGAGAGCATTCCTTGGCCTCTCTGGCGCCCAAACACTCGCCCTGATACCGTGTGAGTTAGAGGATATGTACGCACCCTCGCAGTGCATGTTTGCTCTTCCAGATTGGATTGAGTCGAGAGGCCGGAAGAAAAGCTTCCCGGAGAAGACGGTCCGTGTTTATACTTCTCGTCGCAGCTAACAGAATTTCAGTTTTTCCTCTATTTCCAGACTTTCCCGTTCTACAAGCATATTTTATGTCCATCGGTCTTCTCATTGCTGGAACTGAAACAAACCAAATTGTCGCAGTACTCACGTTAAAAACACGCGCAAAAAATCCCCCTTAAGAGATCTACAGTTCTTCCCTGCTGGGGTAGGCATGGTTTCGAGCTTAAGATTATGTATGGAGGTCAAGCCAGGATCAAAACAGAGCACGGCAGCAAGGAACCAATTGCTGCGCCACGGACACGAGCTCTAGAAACAAAAAAAATTACTCCATCTTCCCGTGGGGGATCCCTGAGTAGTATGCGAAGCAGCAATGGGGTCGTCTGAAGTTCCCATTAGTTTTCAGTTCGTCGTTTCTGTTGATGTTCAGCTTCGCGTGTCTTCGTTGTATCAGTAGCTTCTTGACGTAGTTTGAATGAGGGAAGGACATAAGGCGCGTTCGTAGCACCTGCTCCCGTCTCGGTTTGTAGCGCAGTGGGAAGACCGCCACGTACCTCGCGTGGAGGCCAGAGAGTCGTGGGATCGAAACCGAGCGCAGCCTAACTATTTCTGTTTATAGTGTACTGTGCTGACGTCAGCCCAAACGCTGACGGGGCTGAAGAGACGCGCATGCGCAGTAGAGTGCGGACGGCGGACAATGACAACGACAACAAGGGAGGGAGAGACAGCCCCGAGCATGAGATGCTTCGCATCTAATAATGGCGTCCGTTATGCGCTGGTGTGTAATCGGCAAACGGTTTCTTTCTTCTAGCGTGGCGGAGTGGAGCTAACGAAGGGATCACGCCAAGAAAGTTAAACGCCCACAATGCCATTCCTTACGTTTCGCACAATCATACATACCGCGCACCATTGTTGAGTGGAATGACTTGCCAGCACATGTTGCCACCGAAAAAGACCCCCGTCACTTCTTGCAGCTTTTCACACTGCTCTCACTAACTTGAAATTTTTTCCTTGCAGTTTTTAACTATTGTATAGCGCCCTATATTTACAGCATGCATTCGTTGTTCTTACTCTTGCTGCAGGCTACTTCTGGGTATGCTGCCACGTGTTATGTTTTCTTTTCTTTGTTTTTGTGCTATATTGGTCGTCGAAAAGCTTTAAGCAAATTCTTATAGCTCTTGCGCGCAGTGTTCAAAATTTATCTGATTGTTTACCGATTGTACAACGTGGGATGGCTTTAGCTTGTATTTATGGTTTTCTCCATTCGTTTGCAGCTAATTACTGGTTATAATACCCTTGTGTTTTTTGTCCGTATTTTTTTATTATGTTGTTTTGCCACCCCGACCCCCCTCCTATGTAGTACCCCCGTCCAGAGGGCCTTCAGGAGTAGTCTAAATAAATAAATAAATAAATAAATAAATAAATAAATAAATAAATAAATAAATAAAAAATAAATAAATAAATAAAAACCGTTTGTATTTGCACAATTCCCAATGCCGGGACCCGCCGCAGTAGCTCGGTGGCTAAGGCGTTGTGCTGCTGAGCACGAGGGTCGCGGGTTCGATTCCCGGCCGCGGCAGCCGCTTTTCTGATGGAGGCGAAAAGCAGAAACGCCCGTGTGTACGAGATTTTGGCGCACGTTAAAGATCCCCATTTGGTCAAAATTAATCCGGAGTCCTCCACTACGGCGCGCCTCATCGCCTGTGTTGCGTCGGCGCGTTAAACTCTGCAATCCATCAGTAAATCAATTGCAGCGCATCCCCGATTGTAAACGCGCAAGTGGTGTACTCTTAAAAATTCGTAAAACTAATTTGCCATCGATTGTACCGCGCACATGCAAAACATTGGGCCCATCTCCCCGCGAGGGGGACTCGAGTAAATCCGTCGCATAGGGGGTGGGTCTATTGCGTTAACATTTAGTGTTTGGGGAGTTTTGTGGTAGTGAATGCGTTGTATCAGCAGCTCCTTGACGTAGTTTGAATGAGTCAAGGATATAAGGCCCGTTCATAGCCTCCCATTCTGTGTCGGCTTTGTGGCGCAGTGGGTAGAGCAACATGTACATTTTGTTCCGCCCGCAGCGTCGAGGGATCGAAACCAGGCGCCGGATAGTATTTTTTATATAGTGTTGGGGGAGGGGTGCGGACTACGACTAACGGGACGTCAACGAGGGTGACATCGTGAGTTACTGAAATGCTTAGCATTTCAAAACTCGGCAACCACGTTCGTGGCAAAAAGACATTGAGGCAAAAGATATGGCAAAAAGTCCCTCGCAGCCCACGCTAAGCCTCGTCTCGAAGCTTAGCGACACCGTCGTTCCTGCCATGATATCCAACGCTACAGCGCCGGACCAGGGTGACCCGTCGACATCCCACCAGCCGGCACCAACCACCGTCAACATGGAATTCGACGAGCTAAGTGGCTGCACCTTTACCCCCGATAATCCTTGAGAGACGGTTCTTGCTGCCAGGACACAAATTGCCTGACGCCAAGCAGCCGCATAGCCATGCACGGCAGGCACGAAAGCAACTACAACGACGCGTGTAACTACGCCACCACGCCTCCCGGCCAACCACTACATAATCAATTATCAACCATGATCGGGTCTCAATATAGCTGCTTGGGCTCCCCGCACCCTTGCTGCAAGTCTTGCTGAAGAAAGTGCCATTTCGAGAACACAGTTTCTTAACGAAGTCATCGTGGAAGCTCAACAGGATCGCAACCTCTTGGTGGCAAGTACAGCCAATGCCCAGATAGGAGTTCTGCTAAGCAAAATAACGCCGATTAACCTCGGCAGTGCCACCTACGAGCTGGCGCCGTACATGAAACCACCGCCCAACACCTGCCATAGCGTGATCCACGGTCTGGAAGAGGACATCACCCAGGACGGCCTACAAGAACTTCTGGAAGCCAACCGCCCGCGCCTCCTGCACGCTGGGCTCATGGGTCGCACCACAGCTGTCCTCCTGACGCTTAATGGCACTCGGGTGCCCTATTACGTTCGAGTGGGCATTGTACTCCAACGCTGCCGACCCTAACGCCGCATCTCGCAGGTTTGTTAACTCTGTGGCGACGTCGGACATCGTCAAGACATTTGCCCCCACCCATCCCCCAACACGCCTGTCAACCTACGTGCGGACTATGCCAACAAGCACATCCCACAACCAGCAAGGATTGCCCGAAACGCGTCCTGCGCAGACTCGGCCCGAAACGGGTCATTTCACCTTCCACCGCTGAAACGACGAAGACTGCCCGCTAGAACACCCGCCAATGCACCCTCTTGCACCTCACCAAGGTGAGCTGGGCTAACATCGTAGCGCAAACTCCCACTACTCATGACTTCCCCCTCTCCCACCCTTACTCACTACCCACCCCCCCCCCCCCCCGACAACTTGTCAACAAACTCCCGTTGCTCATGACTCCTCCCTCCTCCCACCCAAAACAACCAGCCCATCGGAAACACCTTAACAACTCTCCCTCTCTTCCAACCTTCATGAAGTCCTTCGAAACATCCAGCAACACAAGCTGCCCTTAGGGAATGCCTCAATTCTTTGGCGGCAGCTGTAGCTGCTATTCAAACCACTCCTTATACACTAACCCACCCACAACTCTCCCACCACAGAATTTACAAGCCGAGCATGCTGCGGCCATCCTTGAAGAGAACATGCCAAGGCGAATAATACCTTTATTCGACCAACGCCTGGAAAAAGGCCTATCCGTGACTTCCAATCGATCATCACAACATCCCTGACGTCTGTTCAGAAGATGAGCGAAGTGCTTACTGCCCGCATCACAAACATTGAGAAGGCCCTCGCTAGCAACTCTTCCTTCCTCATCTCGCAATCCAAGAAAGCCAAACTCCTACCACCCAATACGCACGATCCTATTGCCCTAGCCACTGCCCTCCCCAACGACGATGTCTAACTCCCCTGCCCTGACCATCTATCAATGGAATTGCCGATCGTTAAATAAAAAAAAGCTCAATTGGGATTCTACATCGTCCCTGCCCATCCCGATATCATCGCGCTCCAGAAAACCGACATGCCTGCCCTTGGAATTCGTGGGTACACGGTGTACACCCAAGATCCCTTACACCGCCCTGCAATACTAGTGGCCCCGCACCTCACCGTCCAAGAACATAGCCTAACCTCCCCCATCGCCCACACAATGTCGAAATTCGTTCAACTCAGCGAAACGAAGCCAGCGTTTTTGTTCTACACGTATACAGCCCACCTCTCAGTCCTCTGCAAGCAGTCAACATCCTCGTGCACGACGCCAAGTGGACAGCGCATCAAAATCCTTTCTTTCTCCTCGGCGATTTTAACGCCCCTTACTACTCTTGGGGATACTCCCAGGCTACAAAAAAGGGAACAGCCCTCCTCCATGCCACCCAGCATCACGCCCTCGTTCTTTACAATGACCTGGTCACTCCAACCAGACTGGCGAATAGTGTATCACGCGACACATCCCCAGACCTGACATTCGCAGCCAACGTAGGGCATTTGACTTGGCAAAGGCCTCCAGACACCCTCGGAAGCGACCACTACCTCATTCAAATCGTGATACCTCAATTGCACTCAACCCGAAAAATAGGTTTCGCAAAGATACCTAATTGGCCCGCATTCTGCAAGGATCCCACCACCCTTCCTTCCATCATCGAAAACCTGAAAGAGTGGACACCGGCCCCAGAAAATCTGGTCCAGAAGCCTACCGAAACAATTCCACTCACCGACAAGAATCCTGCCGACGTCCATTTGCTCCATCTCTGGGCATCCAGCCGAGGGCTAGTCAAACGGTGGAAACGACAAAAGCATAACCGCACCCTCAAAAATCGTATTGCGCCAATCACTTTGCAAGCGACCCAGTACGCTCAAACATTGCACACACAACACTGGCACTCCTTCTGCGACGAGCTAAGAGGCACTCTCAGCACCAAGCGCACCTGGGACACCCTCCGGAAACTAATCGGCGAAAAACCTACTCGAACGGCCACCAACCACCAAATTTATATTGATACATAACAGTGACCGTCCTCCCCCGAGAACTCCTACATGCGATCAGAGATCACCTATTTGGTCACCCAGTCACGCACCCACCCCCTCCGGCCGCCAGCTACACGGGTCCGCCAAACGAAGCACTTGATGCCCCGTTCACCCATGTTGATCTCCAACAAGCCCTGGGACGCCTCACTCGCAATGCCACTCCGGGTAGGGATGGCATTACCAACAAGCTCATCCGAAACCACGACGATGAAGCCCAAGAATCCCTTCTCAGTCTTTTCAACCACCACTGGGAAGCAGGCACCTTGCCCCCTCAATTGCGTCACGCAGACATAACCATATTTCTTAAAGCGCACAAACCTGTTACCCCCACAAATCTGCGACCCATTTCTCTAACATCGTGCCTGGGAAACCTTTTCGAACCCATGCTGCATTCCCGGCTTACTTTCCTACCTCGAAACTAAATATCTCTTTCCCCATATCATGTTGGCTTCAGAAATCACTTGTCTACTTAAGACGTGTTATCCAATTAAAAGAGCTAATTATCGACAACCCTACCAAGACTTACCCCAGCACCATCCTCACCCATAGACGTCTAGGACGCATTTGACAACATGACACACGACGCCATATTACAAGGGGCCCTTCACACGCAATGCGGTCCTCGAACCTTTGACTACGTGGGAATCTTTCTTACTGACCGCACTGCAACTATCCGCCTTGGCCCATACAAATCCCCTACTTTCAACACACCAGCCAAAGGGACTCCCCAAGGGTCGGTAATTCCCCCTTTGGTATTCAATCTCGCCCTCTTTGAACTACCTAAACAACTTTCCACCATACCGGATCTATGTGGCCACACCTTTTACGCGGACGATATGACACTTTGGATAAACAAAGGGTCGCCAGGCTACCAACAAGATGCCTTACAACAAGCTATCGAGCTCACCCTCCAGTATCTCGCACCTCGCGGCCTAACTTGTGCTCCCCAAAAGTCCGCTCTCTTGGTACTCTGCGCCCGAACGGGTGGTCGACCCCCGAGCACCACAGCAGTTCCTCAAGTTACTATCAAAGATGCACTGTTGCTGAAAGTGAAAACCCTGCGAATTCTCGGCTTGCCTTTCTACGCGGATGGGTCTGGAGCAGCTCTCCTCCCTCAAGTGCACGGCACGATATCGTAACTTAGCCATCTCATCCGGTGAATCTGCAAACACCAACATGGCCTGAGGGAACAGGACACTTGCCGTCTCGTCCATGCCCTACTTCTCAGCCGCCTCACATACGGCACCCCCTACGTCTGCCTCCAACCTCAAGAACAGAGCAAGATGGATGCACTCATTTTGCCGGGCTTTCAAGATCACTCTAGGCCTTCTAGCTATCGCCGCCACCCAGAAATTGCTTCACCTGGGGCTGCATAACACCCTCTCTGAACTCTTCGAAGCACAATAGACAAGTCGATTAGCACGCCTGTCCCTCACTCCTACCGGCCGAACTGTCCTCAGGGCACTAGGCCGCCCCACGCCGAACCCTCATAAACAGCTTCACCCCCTCCCTCCCCACATCCGGACCAATGTCAAGGTGGCGCCCATTCCACGTCACATGCATCCCCTATACAACCCCGGCTGACGCAAAGCCAGAGTGCAGCACCTTCAACGGAAGTACTCCGCAGCCCCGGATGCTCGCTATAGCGACATCGCCCAAACCCTATCACACCCCCGCTCTACCCTAGCAGTCACGGACAACGAGGGCAGCGTTCTTAACGCCGCCATCTTCCTTCATCTACCTTCAACCGCTGCTGAAGCCACATCCATTGCCCTCGCGGCGGCCACCCGCACACCCATCACCCACCTAACATAATCACAGATTCTCAACAAGCCTGCCAACATTACCTCCTGGGCAGAGTACCCCCGGCGGCGTTCAAGCTCCTGAAAGCCATTCCGGATCTACCTACAATAACCATCGTATGGACACCGGGACACGCCTCACTCCCTGGGAATGAAGCGGCACATGCTGCGGCCCGCGAGCTTCACTTCCGGGAGTTCCCTACAGGGCCAGGCGGCTCGGACTCTACGACGGCCACTATCCATCCTCTTCAACCCTGCTTCACCGACATCTTATCACACTACCGCCACGCTCGCCGAAGGTTTCCTCCGCGCCGCCCTGCCCTGTCCGTCGAAGAATCACGAATCTGGCGCAGACTACAAACTGGCACATACTAAAACTCCACCATCCTCTCCCACATCTCCCCCTCACGTTTCGAGTAGAAGTGCCCGGACTGTCAAGTTCCAGCCACCACTGCCCACCACATGTTCCTGTGCCCTCAACACCCTGTTCCTCTCCATTCTCCTACCCCCGAGCAGTGGAATGCGCGTTGACCAGCTCACACCTGCAGGAGCAGCTCAGACTGATCCAGCGGACCACGCGAGCAGCAGCGGCGCGCGGCCTCCTGAACTGAGGAGGCTACCGACTGTTTTTTTCTCAATAAACGTTTTGCCTCCATCTCCTCCTCGCGGCTCATGTATTTGCTTCTCTAGCTCCTGCTTGCCGTAAAGCTGGAGGCAGAGCATTTAAAGCGTTTGCTGTTATAAGCGACTTGACCTTCATAATTTCAGATATGGGGCTGTTGGTGGTTCGGTCGTTGCTCCGTCACAAATTGAGCCAGGGAGTACTGTTAGGGCTTATTCTGAGTCCCTCCTCCATTCCATTTGCTCCCTCCACTCGGCCGAGGGGAGGGTTCCGCAATGCTTATACATAGGGAAATCGATTTCAAGGATCTCCTCGACCAGATGCTCGAGTGGAGGGGGAACTCATTAAACCAGGTTTAAAGTTCTCGAAAACGTCCGTGCTCGGGGCAATGAATCCTTTGCTTGAAGCCTTGCATGAAAACATGGCCCTGCTTTGCTTACGCCAATGGAGCACTCATGTCGCCGAGACACCCAGTGTGCGTGAGGACATAGAACATGTTCTGTGTGTGTGTCCCCGTTATGACACCCCGCGACTAACCTGGAAGACAACTATGGGACTGCGTGCTGATGCACCATTGAAGCTTTGTGACGCCATTGGTCCTTGGCACTCAACTGCCGCGGCAACACGGAGTACACGGGCTTAGGTGTCATTTCTCCGTGACTCCGGCCTGAACGAAACTCTGTGAATGTTTGCATTAACTTCACTTCTGTTTGTGCCCCGTGTGCGTGATCCTGCATTTGTCAGTTTGTATGCTTATTTGCTTTTGTAGTGTCTGTATGAGTTTTTGTGTCTTCATTTCCCTTCACTTTCGCACATCTCATGTTCATGCGGAGTAGCAAGCCAAGCTCGCTGCCAGGCTGACTTCTCTTCATTCATTAAAGGCATTCCTGCTCCTCCTCCGGTGCTCGGGATGCCGCTCAATTCTCCTAGCTCTCGAGGAGCAAAATCACATTGGATCGAAGGACGCTTCATGGTAATACCTCCTGGAAGTCATAACGACTGAAACGGGGGACTACCGGCAACAGCTGCAACAGGTGTCTAAGTCAGCTGGTCGAGGAAGTTTTCTTTTCCTCCGCTGCTAATTCACTCACATGACGTTCGTGCATTCCTTTGGACTGGGTTGAGTTAGATCCCGGGTAGTGTCCATTGCGATGCTGCCAGCCGCTGTGAACCGATTTTACTTTTGAGTCCGATTGTAACGTGCACACAAATTTTAAGCCTACTTTAGCGAGAAATTGTGCGCGTTAGAGTGATACAAAAACGTTACACATTCAAGGACACATTCTTAAAATGCATTTACTGCAGACTATGCCAACCGGCCTCCAAGACGAAATAACAACATCCAATGCGGTTGTATAATTACACGAAACTGCTGTGGACTATCTGTATTGGAGTAAGATTAAATATTAATCAACAGTCAAGGAAGTATTTTGACTTAACTGTAACAAGACATCATAACATAAACCGTCACGGGCAATGTCAATCGGTACGAAGACATTGCAATGCAGAACCTCGTACATATCCCGTGGTATACGCACGCACAGAATCGTGTACGTCTTATGTGCTGCATTGGAAACAAATAGGCATCCCAGCGCGTGCACTTTCGAAAAGATATGAGCGATGAGCGGGTGCTTCGAACCGCCCGACGCATTCGTGCTACTTTATCTTCTAGATGCGTGCCCGCTGGTGAACTGACAGTTTTAACGCCAACGTCCCAAAGTTGAGGCATACTGCATCCTGTTCAGGTGTTTCTTATTCAAACGAATCGCTTCGGCATGCGACGCACTTTGACGTCACGCCTCCAGCTGTTCCTGGTAAATATGACAAGCCCATAGGTGCACAGTGTGGAAGACTGAATGTACGATTCCGACTCTTCTATCGGGAAAACGCGAGCTATTATCATTTCCGGTGACAAATACATGAAGAATGGCCTCGGGAGCTACGTTTGGACCTTATAAATGCCTTTCGGTAATACCATACTCATTAGCGAAACTCGCGCCTACCTCAAGTATTAGGAAGTCTCCTACCTTCTATAGAGTTCGATAAGAAATTGCTTCGATTACGCACTTCATCCTACTGTAGCGTTTTGGCTTTTGCCCATGCACTTCAGATTGTGTGCAGTATTCCCCCATGGAGAGATGTCTGGCTTGAATGGCATAGGTTCTGTGTTCCCTTGTTAGAGTTGTGCTAGCGACAGGATGATCTAAGTAGCCCGAGGAGGTGTTTGGCGGCGGCTACTCGGCTCCGCTTTCTTGCTTCTCCGTTTTGTTTCAGGACTGGACTTTCCGTCATCATGCCGCAAAAAGCGTTTGAATTTTTACCTGATACAGCTAACACTAGGAGTCATTGCACTCTCCCTCATCTCCCTTTTCCCTCTCCATGACGAGTAAACAGATGTAGTGACAACTCAGCGGTGACTGCGCTGGTTTTTAAAGACGATAGTCTTTCTTGGGCTACTTAAACCCAGAAATTTTGGTCTGTCTGTATGTCTGTAGGTCTGTCTGTCTGTCCTGTCCGTCTGTCTGTCTGTGACTCGATTCAGCCACCCGGCCAAAGCAAAACAGTGCCTGCGCAATAGTCTTATATAGTCACAGCTAAATCTACCCGTCTATGTCCGGTGTAATGTTCAGACTTGTCAACATTGTGGAAGAAGAACAAGACATTACGCAAATATGAGACAACAAATCAATACAGCAGTGATATTTGCAGTGTTCCTTTATAAAAAATCAAACATGCTTGACTTTTGCGAAATTAAATACTTCATCAACTCCAGAAAAAGAATTCACTCCGCAGTCGCCTGCTGTCGCCCACGCCTCTATAGCGTCTGGCGCCATTTTAAGAAATCAACCGGCAACAGTTACGCAAGGTCCCACTAGATAGGTTCCACGTTCTGCTTGCAACGCACGTGGAGTAGGGAAACGCGGATTCTATAAACGTTGAAGTAGGACGCCTCGATTAACGAGTGTCTTCGCCGTACGGCAGCGTTCGCATCGAGACACCCGGTTTAGAGCAGTGGAACGCTGGAAATTTAAAATGATTTAAGCAAACCTTTGGCGTCTTTACCTTGGGAGGAGCGCGACGCAAGAGGAACAACATGAGAGGTGAGCGGGAAATCGAAGGGAGGCATTTACTTCGCAAAAGCCGATAAAGACTATCGTCTTTTGACGGCATTTGCAACGAAAGGAGCAGATACGCGGCCAATTTTTTGCTGTCTGAGTAGAACCTGTGCGTCCTGTGTCACGAACTTGGGTACGAACACGAAGTAGATATGCGTCAATCAGGAGCGAGCCGGATCTTTTGAACCGCAGCGAGTGAGGCGTGGCTCAGTAAAACTGAGCGGCTTTTCTCTTGGAGAGAGAGAGAGCCGCTTGTCGCCCGCTCAGTGATCCGTGTCGAATTGAGCGGGCCACAGCAGAGCCACTGAACCAACTGAGCCACTGAGCCTACCGAGCCGTAGAGCCGGATCTCTGAATGAGCCGGATCTTTTGTGCGATTTTCGCGCCATCTATTTCGGTAGGAGAAAACTGCCTCGTCGGGGCAGGTGTAGAGCTCAGCGCCTTGCCTCGCTCCTGTAACGTGAGCAGACAGTCCGAGTCAGGAGCGAGCCGAATCTTCTGAGCCGCTCAGTGAGCCGTTGAGCGGCGTTTCTCGGCTCGCGGTGGTACTTTGGGAGAGCGCTCCTTAGCGAGGAGCGACTCGCCCAGAGGAACCACCACTCGACGGTTCCTCGCTCGATTAGAGAACCGTGCTGAACCAGGTGGGTCTGGACAAACGTGTCGGCACGTTCTCGTAGAGCTAGTAGAGGCGTATCGGCCGACTCATCCGGGTCTTGTGTGCAACTTTGGCGTCATCTATTATAGGTGTGAAAAATCACACCCGTCTCGCTTCGGATAAACTGAGCAATGTGTTGTTCATAAACCACAATCTACATTTCATGTAGTAAAATTACTTTCTTGTGTCGTGTGTCCCAGAATCATTTTTTCTGGCGTCACAGCTGGCTAGTAGAGAGCGTGTTTGTGAGCTAATAGAGTTGACAAAAAATTTACATTTTTTTCTTTATATTTCTACCGACAGTGATCTTGAAATATCACAAAGACAAATAAGAAACTTTTGTAGTGAAGATGAATACAATTCTTTTCCGTACAAATACACCCGATGCTGTGACAAAACAAAGGTTTCCATTACAACAAATAGTTCCCGTGCTTAAATTAAGTAATAATTTAGATTATGCTGACACAGGTTGCAGACCTTAATGAACCGCTGAGTTGTTCGAATGAACCATTTCACTGAAGTGAACAGAGCCGTTCTGAGCCGCACACTGAAGAGCCGTTTTGCCCATCTCTAACACGAGGGTACTTGCCGTGTGCTGCGCTCCGTCAGGTGCCAGAGCTAAGCGGACAAGCACCGCCGTCTGGTGGAGCCCATTTTAACGAGTGACTCACGTGATTTAGACTGCGCGGGACCAGAGGCGGCAGTGAACGCCCAAGCATATAACGGCGGCAGTCAGGCGCCGGCTAGTCCTAAATAATGTACGCTCTTTGTGTGCAATAAGTGCGCCTACGAGTCCGGCATGCTCACCTCAGCTGCCCTTCAGGGGAGGAATTAACCGGCCAGTTCGACGGGCGAGGAGGAGCGCTAGGCGGATATGACGTCACGTTTGCTCCCATCGTTCCCTCGCCATATGTTTACATTCTTCCGAGTGCTGCCTATACAGCGTGCGATTCAACTAGTCGCCCTCGACTTTCGCAGTCTACGCAAGAATTCCTGAACGAGGGATGGCTGTCTTCCTATCAATCATCCTTCAACAGCTCCAGCGTCTTTTGGCACTACGGCTTTGCGGTCTGCTGTGGCCATCCGACTGTCCACCATCGGCCGACTGAGGTGAGCGCTCCTTTTCGGCGGGTTTGCAATCTGTTCGTACAATTGCCACTGAAAAGGTGGTTTTTCCCTGGCGACAGTTATATTAGCCACGTTTACAAAATTCTTAACAGCACCTTCTCACCGTCTTGCATTATTGTCGCTTTTTATGGTGCCTTGTTGGCGTCTGTCGGCGATCGCGAGCTGTTGACGGTCTGTTGCCAGGCCCGGAAACATGTTCTTATGCAAAGCCGTCTCGCCCATGGCGTTTCTTTGTCGCTTCTTTAATTTGGCGCAATTAACATAATCCTCTGCGATTTTTCCGGGCACCGTGCTTTGTGCTAACCGACGTCAATCTTTTAACGAAAACGAACTGGCAGTGCGATCTATGCGTGAAGTTAGAGCGTGACAGAACGCTGTTGGCGAGGATTTCGTGTGTGCGTGTCGTTCAGGAAGGCGTTGTAACAAGCTGTTTAGCCTGTTGCGCCTCATTACGGCATCCAGTAGTTTTGCTTGCCAGGAGTGCCTGCCAAGGGATGCTTACTCCATTGTGTGTTTTTATATTTAATAACAGTTAAGCCAATCGGCGTTCAATCTCATGGAAATGCAGCAGGAATGACTCCGATGACAACACACGGCAGGATTGTGTGATGCTTGTATGGTATTCTCTGTCGTTTGTCCTTCTTTTAAGTCGTCGTAGATTATTTTTTTACTGCTGCGTGAGCGTTGTTTCATTCTTCATGTTCCATTTCTTTCTCTTGCACCATCTCCTGACTGCAGTCACGCTGCTGCTACCCCGCCAGCAGCATTCATTCTGAACACAGGCCACTTGTCACAACCCAACGGGTTCCCGCCCTTGCCTGGCTTGTAACTGATGGTATACTTTAGATCGACCGCTGCGTTCTCACTCTGCATACATTTTAAGTGAGGGTTTACAGTAACACGGTAGTCGATAGCCATGAAGACAGCAGTTTCTCTACTGAAAATTGAACTCAATTATTTAGGCCAATGTCAAAAAACCAACCTGATCTTAATCAAACTCAATTTTTTAGGCCAATGTCAAAAAACCAACATGATCTATGTATCCATTCCAGCGTGATGTTTTCAAGTACGTCTTCAGTAAGTTGGGAAAAATGAACGGGCAGGAATAGCTCATGCACTGTCTATTTACTACCTTTATTTTTTACTGTTAGAATTTTATGGACGATGCTAGATGTGCCACGTGGTGAAGCCCCACTGGATATTGCTGTAGTGCCCTAACGATATAGTGCCATCTATGAGGTGGACTGAAGGGACCTGCGTGCAAATGGCATCGTACATGGATTCTGTCACGACAAAGGTTGCACTGTATGTAGTCTTGGGCGTGAAGTAGGTTGTGGCTGACCACAGGGCCATTTACGGCGCCTTTCAGCTTTCAATGAAGGCAGGAACAGAAATTACGTGGTCGGCCGGGGCACATATACGGTGTTGATCAACCCCGTATATATATCGTGTGTTGGCCGCCAGCATCATTTTGTTATTTTACTTTTGAATTTTGTGGAAGCAGGTATGTATCTAGTGCCTCCATGCTGTCTGTCTGGGGTTTCCGTAAACACTATAAATAATATCTCACGATGGCTTTATTCGTCTCAATAAGAAAATATTGTCAGGTGCCAGATTGCTCAGATCTCGCATGGTCCCTTGTGGCTGCAGGGACGTACAATGTCTCGGGTTTAATTCCTGGCTGCCGAGGCTGCGTTGAATTTATAAAATAGGTGAAAAAAAGTACCTTCTGTACGCAATGTATGGTTTACACTAAAGATTCCTCGAGTGAGGGTTCTATACACTGCCCCGTGCCCTATAGCGGGAAGTGCCTTTGCAAAAAAGACTATGCAAAAAAAAAACAGCAGCCTTACTCGATTATACAGCAGTTAACTAACGCATGCTCTACGTAAACTTTTGCGTGTAAACTCGAGAAGAGGCACCTACCTTACCTTGAGCTGTTAGTTGGCTTTTCCTCACGGCGGTTTAAGCTGTGCAAGAAACCCATACAGGGCTGAACAGTGTGATAAGAGATGCCTCTGATGTAAAGCAGCTCATCCATAGCATTTAAGAAACACTTAAGACACATTATTTTGCAATATGGCTTTTAAACGTTTCGTATTCCTCCTCCCGCCCTCCTTCTTTTAGTGTTAATAAAGACTATTTCTTTAGTGTCACGGCATAAACAAAACTACTAGCAGAATTGTTTATCTACACAGACGAGCTTGTGCCCACAAGCGAGCTCTGAACTGTCTAGCCTTTGCGGAACTCTCGAGCTCTTCTTCCTTCTCTTCTTCTCCGGCTCCCTTTCTTTGCCGCCTTCGTCTCCACAAGTTATCAGCTGCTATCACCAAGTTGAGTATGTGGAGAAACAAGAGCGGTTGGTTAATGCCTGCCGAGGGATGGCATTAAAGTTCAAACTTATTACCAGCCGTGGCATGCCCCCTCCTGGATGGCATCGACCCGATGCCACTCGTTGAAAAACAAGAGGATAATCATAACCACTTGGTTACAACGTCAGCATGCGGCGGGAATGTAAACGCGCACGAACAGTCATCGCCTTGTCACCGGGCGTGATACGGTTTCTGGCGTACGGCATGTACAACTTCCGGGCAAGGTTGTCGTTTTGGAGAGAAGAACGCGATTCCTTCTGATACCACGACGTAGGGTAACGTCCGATAGACGCGACAGAACCTTGTAAGGCCCGAAGTAACGCCGCAGTAGCTTCTCTGAAAGCCCGCGACGGCGACCGGGTGTCCATACCCATACGAGATCGCCGGGTCGGTTACTCCACATCGCGATGTCCGGTATGTACCGTCGGGTATCGATTTCTTGCTGTGTGCGGATTCTAAGAAGGGAAAAGGTTTGGGCGTGTTGGTTCATCGTCACACGTAAACAAGCGCTAACTAACAAAACACGGGACGCGGACTAGACGGGACCCGGGTCTACTCCTTGTCTACTCCTCGTTCCGGGTCTACTCCTCGTCCCGTGTTTTTATTTAGCGCTTGTTTTACGTGTGCGGATTCTAAAGCGGGCCAGCTGGCGAGCCTCTTCTGCTCTCAGCGTCAGGTTTTCGATATTGTCGTTCGTTATTGTACCGTTGTCAACAGGCAGCATTGCGTCCTAGCGTAGTAGTGACCTCGCGACCGTACACATGTTCAAACGGAGTAAAGCGGAGTAGTTTCCTCCACGGCCGTATTGTTTAGCGAAGGTGGCGTAGGGAAGAATTTCGTCCCAGGTCTTGTGGTGAACGTCAGTATACATAGAGAGCATATCTGCCAATGTTCGATTTAGGCGTTCCGTCAAGCCGTTTGTTTGGGGATGGTATGCGGTACTTTTCCGATGAGCGCTGTGCGTCAACCGGGGAACGCCCTGCACAAACTCGGCGGGGAATGCTGTGCCGCGGTCTGTCGATAGCCACTTGCTGATAGCCCACACGACTGCTAGGCATTCTTTCTCTGTCGAGGAACTAGTTACTTTCCGCTTGGGAAAAGCGCGGCTAGCGTATGCTATTACTTTCTCTACACCGTTCTGCCACTGTACAAGGATGGCACCGATGCTAACGTTGCTGGCGTCAGTACGAATTTCGGTGTCCAAAGGGTCGTCGAAGTGGGACCAGTACTGGGTGCAGTTGGCAAGCGCTCACGGAGGGCGTCAAACGTATTTTGCTGTTCTTCAGTCCATTCGAAGGCTACGCTACGAAGGCTTACAAAGCTCCTGTAGTATGCGTAAAGTCCGAAGAAAGCTTCTGACAGCTTTCTTATCACTGGGTCGAGGAAACGAGGCTACAGCAGTCATTTTTTCAGGTGTCTGGTCGAACGCCATTACCACTCACAGCATGGCCCAGAAATTTCCACTCTTGGAAACCCAGGTGCATTTCTCCGGCTTGATAGTTAACTGTGGTGCACAAATGACTTCGAGGACACTTCTCAGGCGAGACAAATGTTCTGCGAACGTGCTAGAAAACACAACCACGTCAAGGCACGTCTGCCATTTAAGTCCAGCCAGAACGGTGTCCATCATGCGCTGGAACGTAGCCGGCGCAGAGCATAGGCCGAAGGGAAGCACCTTGAATTCGTACAGGCTGTCCGGTGTCACGAACGGTGTCTTTTCGCGATCTCGCTCGTCGACTTCGATTTGCCATAGCCAGATTTCAGGTCCAATGAAGAAACAAAATTTAGCATCACCCAGGCGGTCTAATGTGCCATCAATTCTGGGCAGGGGATAGACGTCTCGCTTTGTAACACTGTTCAATCTGCGGTAATCAACGCAGAAACGGAGGGTGTTGTCTTTTTGCCTTACTAGCATGACAGGTGAGGCCCATGCGCTTCTCGACGGTTGGATAACATCATCTGCCAGCATCTCTTCCACTTGCTTCTTTTTGCCTCCCGCTCCTTAGGCGACACCCTGTACGGGTGCTGCCGCACGGGCCTGGCGGACTAATCCGTAATTATTCGGCTCTTCGCGACTGGCGTACGGCGCACTTTAGATATCGTGCCAAAGCAATCGGAGAATTCGCGCACAAGGCGTATTAAAGCATCCTTCTCTGTGGTCGAGAGCTTCTGGTCGATTTCCAAACGTATGTGTATGTCAGTTGTCGGCGACTCATCCGAAGTTGTCCCCAATGTGGTTAAATCGGTCACTTCGGCGACTTCCTCGATGAATGCAATGGTGGTACCTTTCGCGAGATGGCGACACTCATTGGTGAAGTTGGTACGCAAGACGGGTGTGCAATATGTAAACTCAGGAAAATGAAGCAGGAAGGCATATAGATATTTCATCTTGCATTCTTTCAGCTACATAGTCGATGCAATGTTGTTTGTTCATCACGGCTTGCCTTTTGCATTGAAAGAGTTTGCTACCATGCTCCAAAGACCCACTTGGTAATTTCATGTCACGAATTATAGAAAAACATTATCTGGAAGCAATGCCCATCTCATTCTTGTCATTTTGTAGTTTATGAAGGCTGCGGCACCCAAGCATTCTATGTTACATTTACAAACTATAAAATACAAGGAAAAGGCTGCGTCTAAGCAATAGGTAAACTATCGACTAGCATCTGCATTTAGTTTAAAATGTAGCGTGTTGCCAAACTGCTGGGCAACCGCTATTATTTTATACCATGTAAGATGCCGGATCGGCCACCAGGGGGCTGGCACAGGCGAACGCGCCTCGTTTCGGCTTGGCTCTCGGTTTCCGACTCAGCATCGGCGGATCTACGCTGCATTCGCCAAAAGGACCACCACTAGCGAATGTTTAGCATCACCAGGGACCATCTGATACCAGGGTGAGCCACAACAGATCTGCCAAACCCATTTTGTCGGCCTCGACAACTTGGCCACCACGCTGGTTCCGCTGGGCCTACTTTGTAGGCCTAGCCACAGCCACTCGTCGCAGCAACGCTGGCTCACCGCACGATGAGCCAAGAGCCCCCACCCTCGCCGCCGCAAGCCAACAGCATGGAAACGGACTCTTCGGACGAGAATACACGCGGCTCCGCCAACCCTTGGATCACCGTACTGCCTAAAAGGAGCAAGAAGCAAGGCAACTACGCGTCTCCCTCGACACAAGACGCCGTCCAGCGACCGACGACATTGGCACCGTGCTCCGCCACTAAAGAGCCACCTCCCCGCTTGCCCGAAAACAACTACACGATTGTCTGCCGGCCCAGAGAAGGACTCCATGTAGCTTCCCTGACGACCCAATTACTGACCGCGGCCTTTGCAGAGAAGTTCAACCTCCTCCTCCCAGAATTCTTCCGAAAATGGCTCTTCTGCTCCAACCCGTTCAGAACGTGCTCGTAGCCAGCACAGCCGACCCGGACCTCGCAATCATGCTCAGCGAAATTGAAAGCATGCAACACGCCAACCGCCTACTTGAGTTATCCGCATATATGAAGCCACCCTCTGGCTCCAGCCGCGGGGTAATTCACGGCCTCGACCCAGATATCACCGATGACAACCTCGTGGAGTACCTTCAGGGAAATGGACCAACTCTGCTTCACGCCCGCATAATGAGAAAAACAAGGTCAGCACTCCTCACTTTCCGAATGAAATTCGTCCTGTTTTACGTGAAAGTGGGCACTGTGTTAATTCGCTGCCGCCCTTTCCGCCGATCGGTGCAAGTGTGCCAAGTGTGTGGGGAACTTGGACATCGGTCAGACGTGTGCCCCACTCCCGACCACCCAAAGTGTATGAACTGCGGACTATCCAACCCACCACCAAGTCACTCGTGCGACCCGAAATGCCAGCTGTGCCTCCTACCTCATACCACGGCGGGCAAGGACTGTCCAAGCCGTTTCCTGCCTCAACTCCCCGCACGCAAGCCCAACATGCAGGCCCCTAACCAGGTAAGCTGGTATGCTATCGCGGCGCGCGCTCCTGCTGCTCAACCCCCACCCCCACCCACAACCACCAACCCTTTCTCACCCCTACAACCCACCACCAACCCACTACCACCTCTCAAAATGGAACTCCCACCACCACCCTCAGCCCTACTCGCCATGCTTTCGACGCTCAAAGAGCAAAACGCCCAACTACTCGCTCGCGTTAAAGCACTCGAAGCGGAACGCTCCACTCCACCACCTCCTCCTCCTACCCCTCCACCACCTCCCCCCTCTGCGACCATTACTGCAGCCCAAATAGAAGAAATTATCGACTCACGGTTCAACGACTACGTCCTGCCCCAGGTACAAAAAATGAATGAGCAAGTCACAGCTCATTTCGCCAAGATGCTCACAGATGCTACAGAAACATTCATTCGCACCTTCAATGAACGTATCGGGCACTTGGAACGAATAATGAACCTCGACAACCCACCCGAAACAAAGAAAACCCGTATGCAAGATGGACAATAAGCCACCCACCCAACCCCCGCTCACCATATATCAGTGGAACTGCCGATCCTTCAAAGGCAAAAATGCGGCAACGCAACCAGCGGACATAATTTCCCTCCAGGAAACAGATACGCCCCACCCCACCCTCAGAGGCTTCGACACGTACACGAACCCTCCCCACTCCCGTACGGCCATCCTAGTTGCACGCCCACTCACAGCACAAGCGATCGCAATCGCATCATCGACGGACCACGTTTTAATTGAACTTATACCACGGAACCCCTCAAGCCCCAGCATATTCGTTTTGAATATCTACAGCCCCCCAACGCACTCCCTCACGGATATTGAAACCTTATTGAATGTCACAGCCCGGCAAGCCAACTCCAATCCCTGAATTGTACTGGGCGACTTCATGCCCCCCACATCACTTGGGGCTACCCGCGAGCGACTAAAAAGGGCACAGCGCTGCTACAGGCCTCGCAGCAACACCATTTTACGCTGCAGAACGACGTCACGCAACCCACCCGCATGGGCACAAGCGTCACGCGGGACACTATCCCAGACCTAACATTCGCGCGTCATACCAATAATCACACCTGGAGTCTTCTACCGGAAACCTTAGGAAGTGACCACCACATTATCAAGATAACGCTTCCCTCTACTCATCATAGACACCGAATCGGGATAGCTAAATTGACAGACTGGAAAGCTTTCCGCGAGGATCCCCTCCCACGCCTCACACCTGCGGAAGACTTGGACCGCTGGGCACAGAGCCTCCTTGAAACTCAGTCTCGGCACACCAAAAGCATCAACCTAACTCCAGAAATCCGGGCAGTTGACGCCCACCTAGACCACCTTTGGGAAGCGAGACGTAGCCTACTAAATCGCTGGCGACGCAACAAACATAATCGCAACCTGAAACGTCGCATAGCACAACTTACCAAAACCGCTCTAGATTATGCGAAGCAACTACAAAACCAAAACTGGCGCACATTTTGCGATCAACTCGCCGGGACGCTCACGACCAAACGAGCATGGCACATTCTCCGAGGTCTCATGGGCACCACCACCTCCAAAACAGCCACCAACCAAACAATCTCTCGACTCATTCATAACAATACCCAGCCCCCCGACAGCCTACTGGCCTCGCTACGAAACAGACTCTTCGCAACGGCTACAACACCTTCGCCGCACCCGGATTACCGGGGAACCCCGAACGAGGCCCTGGACGCCCCTTTCACCCGCACCGAACTTCTACGGGCCCTATCCAGCCTCACTCGCAACACCGCCCCGGGCCACGACCGCATCACCTACAAACTCCTTCGCAATTTGGACGAAGACCACATTGACGCCCTCCTTGAATATTACAATCAACAATGGGCCAATGGCACGCTACCCCCACAATGGCGGCATGCCGACATCAGCCTACTCCCCAAGCCAAACAAGCCCGTTAACCTGGACAACCTACGTCCAATCTCTCTAACATCGTGTAACGGCAAACTACTGGAGCACCTTGTCGCACGCCGCCTAACTGCCCACCTCAACGATACAGAACAACTCCCGCACACCATGTTTGGCTTTCGGGCGCATCTATCAGCACAAGATATTCACCTACAACTGAAAGAAGATATAATTTATGAGCTCAGCAAGACGCATCCAACCACCATATTGACGTTGGACATTAAAGGAGCGTTCGACAACGTGTCCCAGAGCGCAATTCTCGATCAGCTACAAAATACAGGCTGCCGCCAGTCCACCTATAACTACGTCCGCGCGTTCCTAACCGATCGTACGGCCACAATAAGCATCGGCCCCCATTGGTCCGATCGCTTTAGCACACCCGCCCAAGGAACACCACAAGGGTCAGTCATCTCGCCCCTGCCATTTAATATTGATATGGCCGGACTCCCACCACTGCTCTCAAACATCCCGGATATCTCCCATGCACTCTATGCGGATGATATTACAATTTTGACCAACAAAGGCTCCCCGGGCCTCCAACAAGACAACCTGCAGCAAGCTACCGACACCGTCACTTCATATCGCCGCACATGTGGACTTCACTGCGCACCAGCCACGTCGGCCCTCCTAATACTCCGAAGTAGAACGCGCGGCCGCCCCTTACAACCAACACCAGACCCCGAAATATCAATCGATGGCCAACCAGTCCCGACAGTACCCACACTACGCATCCTCGGAGTGCAATATCACCACGATGGATCGGGGGCAGCATTCCTCCCCCGCCTGCAGAAAACGGTGGCTCAACTAACGCACCTAATACAACGGGTATGCTCTCGCCCCCACGGCCTCAGAGGCAGACACGTGTCGCATACTGCAAGCCATGCTCACAAGTCGCATCACTTATGGAGCACCCTATCTGGCATTGAAACGACAAGAATCAGCAAAGATCGACATCCTCATACGCAAAGCATACAAGTCAGCGCTAGGCCTACCGGCCTACACATCCACAGATCTTCTCCTCCAGCTTGGGCTCCACAATACCCTGTCGGAACTGATTGAAGCGCACACTACCAGCCAGCTTCAAAGACTTCAAATCACTGCTACTGGACGACACCTCCTTAAACGCCTGGGCCACCCTACGGCTCCAACCCCCGAAACATTCTGCAGCCTTTCTACAGCAGCCCGAGATGCCATTCATGTCCTTCCACTACCCAAACATATGCACCCCGTCTACAACGGGGTACCCTACAACGTAGGTCGCCGCCAACATCGCGCACGCCTAACTCCTCAAACAGTACGGCGCCGACCCCGCTACCTACTACACTGACGCAGCCCCATACCGCACATACCCGGCCCATGCCACAGCAGTAATCCACTCAACCAACATCATCACAGCTTCTGCCACAATACCAACCACATCCATTGATACCGCAGAGGAGGCTGCAATCGCTTTGGCCATCACCAATGCACCCTCATCGGACATCACAGTGCTGACGGACTCCCAGTCCGCTTGCCGTCGCTACGCCACGGAACGCATCACTCGCATCAGCTCCAACATCCTAGCACGCCGACCATCGCTCCCAACGACCCGTATAGTGTGGATCCCTGACCACACATCTCTTCCTGGGAACGAGGTGGCACACGCCACCGCCCGCGAACTCACTTACCGGGCATTCCCAGGAGACACCAACGACGTACCGGCCCACGAAGCCCCTGTCCCCAACGTACTCCACTACCGGAACTCCCGACGACTCTATCCCCACCCACACCCCTCCCTCACAACCACCGACGCCCGCATAGGGCGGCGCCTACAAACACAGACGTACCACAATCACACTCGCCTTCACTATGTCTCCCCCACCCTCTACCCATTCAACTGCCCATACTGCAACTCTCCCAACACCACCAGCCACCTAGTTTGGACATGTCCGTCCAATCCCCCCCTCCCTACCCCCCTCTCCCCCTCTCCTGAGCATTGGGAGCGCGCGCTGCGCTGCAGCCAGCTCGAAGAACAGGAAGCCCTGATTCTCCGGGCGAAGACTGCAGCCACAGCCCGCGGCCTACCGGAATAGGATGGCCACCCAGTGCTCCACTTTTAACCCAACTCCCTTCCCCTCTTTTCTTAATAAACGTTTTCAACAACAACATGTAAGATGCCCATGATTGTGCTCGAGTATGTGGACTCTTAGGCGGTTACATGTTGATAAAAGAATTCCATGCTATCTTCATTCATTGACTGCAACTCGTCCGTGCTCATTGGCCATTCAGAGTGTGACGCTCAGCATGATGAAAACCAGAATACGCCTACTCAGTTCGACCGAAGATATACCTGATCAGGATACCTCTACTTCTCAATTCTTAAATAAACTGATCATATATGAAAGACAGCCAAATTAACAAGCTGAAAGAAAAGAAGCAGCCCCACCCCTTCACCGCAAAATAAAAAGAAGACAAGAAAAACTATTTTACATTGTTCGCAGGTAATTAAAAAATAGGTCTGCACGCAAAAGGTCAAAGGGAGGCTGCTGTTGCTTGCACTTTCAAGAATACATCAATACTGGTATTATTTTACAATATAAAGTAAATTTTTATTACAGCACTTCCTCGGCTTCAGCTGTCGTCCTTTCAGGGACGTCCACTCGGCCTATTCTGGGTATGGGTGCCCAGAATCATTTTACCGTTGCTGTTTTGAATCATGCTCAGGTCTTTGACGCTGTGAGTGAGCAATTAGCCAACCAATTTTTTAGATTTGAGACCACGACATCACGTAATTGCTTTTGCAGCTGCTGCAATAGTAATGAAAGAGGCTGCGTGATTCTTTGATTAATAAGTTGGAAGTATGGTACCTGAAGTTAATTATCTCTCGTGGCTCATCTTGTCCAGCAAGCGGTTTCTAAAGACAAAATGATGAACCGATGTATGATTCATGCAGCTACACATATAGAATCCGTAGCGAGCTTTGTTGCGAAAATATTTTGCCCTTTTGTGAATTCGTTCAAAGCCTATTCTGCGTTTATTTCTTATTGCCGTCCTTAAGGAATCGCAGTCTTGGATACTATTTACAGTTTCTTCAACAGAACACGGCTATCGTATTTGGGGCGCGTTCAAGTTCATAAAAATCGGGCGCACTGAAGGCAGCTCCACAATTTACACTTTAAAAAGATGGATGGTATGTTTATGTATTCGGAGCGGAAGCTTCGTTATACCAGGTCAATATCTGCGCTTAATGCACCGCTAGCGTTGGACGTCTCGTTTGTCATTGACGCTGTTTTTTACTTCCTTTTTACCGACACATCCAGAGCCGTTATTGAGGTAATTTCTCTTCTTTGACCTAGATAAACATAGAGCATCGCGCGTCCCTACAGTAACGATGTCGTTATGGGCGTCCTGGGCAAAGGAAAACCGAGTAATCGCCCTTACTGGTGGAGAGCTATTGAAAAATAGTTTTCTACGCAAGACTTGCTAGGAGGGCCCAACCGAACACAGGAAATTGCGGGTATTTAGGAACAGCGTAATCACTTTATTGACGGGTGTACCTAATTGATATCGATTCACCTGCCAACTGATTAGATGAAGAGAGCCATCTTTCCTTTATTGCCGCCATTTTGCAATCGCAATTTTACGAGTGGTAAGGTCTTGTGAAATGCCCGTGCCGAGGCGGACGTTTGGTCTTCGGCTACACCCTGAATTGTAGAAAACATAGCTTTGTATAAAAAACTGTGGCTACGTGGGCCATATTAACGGTTTAGTTGGAAGGAGGAAATGCTTTTTCCAATGGCTTTACGCAGAGGCCTATCTGTATATAATAGATCCGGGGTACGGGGGGCTCTGGGACAGGACACTTATTCTGCTTTTCGGCCCAAAGCTATGCACAATGCTTACGGGACTTCAATGAGTGCTCTCGCCACGTCAATCGGGACTTTGCGTTGTACCCTTCCAGAAAAGTAGAAATGCAGTCAAGCAACGGAAGGTTATGGAAACTACGCCCACTCAAGCTGAACTTGTTATTTTGTACTGATTATTTGTTTTTTGTTTTCCCAGTTTTTAGTTCTTTTTTTCTTAGTGTCCTCCATTTCCCTTTTCTTCAGGGTCCGGCCACCTCGAAATAAAATTGGGCTTGTGCCAGTGGCTTAGCCAATCCACACATATTGCTAAGACATGGACTGCAAAGGCGTTCGTTGTGCCTAAAGGCAGTTCGTGGGCTCGTTGATGACCAGTGGCTAACAGATTCGCCAGCCTCTGCAATACTGTTTCAGTCCCTATCCCCGACGTTGCTTATTAAGTTGCTGAATGCCGTGAGAACCGGGATCCCTTTTCGCGCCGGGAACACTGCAGTTTTTCCCCTCACAACTGCCGCAAGAACACAATGAGGAGTGGGCTCGTCATATCGCACCTCATTCGTGACGGAGACACTCACGGAGAACCGCATGCTCACATTAACAGAGTTTATGTGTGCATGTGCGCCTAATTCATTGTCTGGTTTGCACCTCATGCGGTAGAACAGATGATGCATCAGAACAGCTGTAGCTTTATCTTTGAAGAGGGGTTATTGTGACTGCACTTTTCAAAAAAAGAAGGTTCTATGATTACTTTTCAGCACTATTTTTTTCTATCACGACCTGAAACTATGCGTTTTAAAGTGTTTTTATTCTGATTGATTGATTATGAGGTTTAACGCGCCTGCGCTGCACAGGCGATGAGGCACGCCTGTAGTAGAGGGCCACGAATAATTTTGACTACCTGCGGATCTTTAAAACGTGCGCCGAAATCAGCCCTTTTTTACTCTCCTGACGTTCTTCACTCATCACTGGGGCAATATTCCCGTTTTTTTCGGCAGTGCGATGTTCCTTGTCTTACTCTTGGAATCTTGACCAATCATTCCTGTTATTATTGGGCGAATGTGCGTTATGTTGAAAGGTGCATGCCAAAAGTTTTTTAGTAACGGCACTATTGTGTGCGTATAATTTGTTGACCATCGCATAAGTTTCTGAGCTCCTTGGTGGCCTACGATCACCTAGTAAACCAAACCGACACCAGTGCAACACAGCCATGACAGATAGGCAGTATATCATTTCGAGGCACCACAGGGCTAAGACTGTGACCCCTAAAATGACACAAGGTGCAATGGGGGCAGAAAAGACAGTGTGTATGGATGGATGCTTGCAATAAGATATGTTATGCATCGTCCTCGAACACCAAACATCGGTTAGAAGAGACCCGGGACCCGGCGATTATGGTACCCAATAAATTGAACGTTACGAAGGTGCAGTCTGTCTTCGGCTGTCTTTAACCCGTGATTACAGATTCGTTCTTTAAGTCACGAGCATCCTATCGCTCAAACTTTTTTTCAAAAACGGACATGTAAGCCACCTGCACACTGTGCGTGCTATTACTTCTTCCGACGACTCCCAGGGGGAAGGTTTTCCGAAAAAGCCGCCGCCAATAGCTATTTTCTTGTCGAGGGTGTTTCCTCATTTGAACTCCAGCGCAGGGTCATTGTGCCTGCGTTATGGCCTTCATAGTTTGACATCGGACTCCTTATGTTCCCCATAAGAATATCTGCACAGCAATCTATCTGTGTACAAGTAATGAAGCCACCTTGTACGAAACTCGGTGTACAGCCCTCTACAGGGATACATGGCTCGATATCGTGGTATTTATTAAAATTTCCTTGGGCCATTATACTTCCATATGAGACTTCCGATATTTACTCCTAAAATGTCTGTATAGTAGTCCTTTGCGTGTGGTGTAAAATACGACTGTCAAGGGCTGATTTTAGAGCGCTTTAAAGGGACACAATCATTTTAAGAGGTATTAAATTTAGGTTCCTGGGGCCTGGCTATTTTCATTTAAGACTTCTTATACTGGCCCCAAAAAACATCTTCAAACGCAACCATCACGGCACAGCAGTGAAGCCGACTTTAAATGGTAATGGTGTAAAGCGCTTCGTAAGGATACATGAATTCTTATAGAGGTAATATAAACGGCCTTTGGGGTTACCGACTTCCGTATGAGATGCTTATACTGCCCCTAAAATATATCTCAGCATTGCAAGGGTATAGTAGTGAAGCTGGCTTTAAAGGGGACCGGTGTATAGCAGCGCGGCTTAAGAATTTATTCCACAATTTCCCATTGGAAGCTGCGGCTAACATTTTTCTCCTCCCTACTGCGCTGTTATGTCTGGCCAAAGGGATACCCAGCAGTTTAGTTTTGCCGCACATGAACCTAATTGGTGTGTCAGATAGATAGGTGGTTCTGGTGAATATTAGGAGGTATGGTATGTCGTCCGTGCTCCACCAAGAGCTGTTTTTTCAGGAGCCAGGTCCAGCCCTAACGCCGGAAGGTTTGACGGGAGGCTGTGGGCCGCGGCTTGCAACTCATGAATCATTTCTTCAGTTGACGTGTAGTCTGCAGCTTCGGTACATACAGTACGATCATCTGCATAGATCGCGAATCGTGCAGCAGGATCGTTTTCCAGTATCTGTTCAACGCGGGCCATTGCTAAATTGAAAACCGTAGGTCCAAGCATAGAGCTATGAGGCACGCCCCTGTCCAGGTCCAATAGACCTGTCCAATAGACCTTGGGACTCCATCGCGGGTGCGCCACGGTTGTCTAGAAAGGACCGGATTCAGTTTTGGGCTCGTTGTTGCGGAAATGTGTGTGCCAATTCTGGGCCTCCTCGGTTTACTAGTCCGGGACGGCCCGCGGGCAGTCGGAGGACTACCCTCGGATCGGAAGCCCTATAGGAATACATGGGAAACTCGAGCGCCAGATCGCGTCTCCGGTTGTCCGCACACAATACGGGACTGGTAATCGAGGGGGCCCTCTGTAAGGATTGCAGTTTGGCTCACGCGTTCAAATGCATATCGATGGCAAGGACATAGTCGTGGATGCCTGCTGTGGAAATGCGATTTATCACTCGTCGCAGCAGCCATAAGTAGTCACTCGTGCCCAGGTGTGGCCAGAAGCCAGTTTGAAATGCGTAGAGCCATGGCAGGACGTATTCCATATAGTATTCCCACTGAAGCCGAACACCATTCACTAGACCATGTTGCCTACAACGTCTCTGCTCCACTACCTGTCCGCATTCGGATCCTCACCGACTCCGAAACTGCTATTGACGAGTTCAACAAGGCTTGCTCTTACCACCCTACTGTCCACCACATTCAAGCTATGGTCGACATACTCGCTCAAAACGGCTCTAAAACTCGCCTGGCATAAATGCCGGGACGCATGATGCAGGGACATGGCAACCAAACCGCGCACTCCGCGGCTAGGGAGAGCCAACTCGTATCCCCTCTGCCGGATGACCAAGGCCCTACTGCTGTCTCGCTCACCTCCTTTAGCTTGCAGCTAGCCCACGCTCGCCACGCGCGCAGATACCGCCTAGCATCAGGCACAAACCTTGGCTATCTCAACGGCGCCCCTTCTCAACCGCACCCAGCCGAAATTTTCGTTAATAAGACTTACCAATGCTGCTGTCCTCACTCGCATAATATCGAAATGAGTTCACCCTGGAAAGTCAGCTCCCCCACGTTGCTCTCACTGTTCAGTGGCCTCTATCGTGCACCTAAACCATTTAATCTGGCATTGCGCTGCATTCGCAGACCAGGGCTATGTTCTTGAAAGTGAACTCCCCAAGGGTTCTTCACCAGATAATCTCTCATACCATGACCCCCAATCGCTCGCCGCGTTAGGCACGTTTCCCCTTGAGAGCGGTCTGGCTCGAGTAGTGCGAGCCGGGGCCTACAACGCACTCGGGAGCTCAGACTGGGCAATTATATCCTCCATTGGAAGCTGCCTACATGACCCTTGAATATTCAAGAAATGTTATTCCTCCCTCCCTGCTAATCCCATTTCTCCCTCTGGCCAACCGGACTTCCCTTCCGAATTACTACTGCTACTACTACTCCCTAGTACCGTTGTTATTGCCACGTTCTGCTTGCTTTTCCGACCCTTTAAAATTTTCATCCTTTCAATCCCACTGACGCGCACATAGGCACACACGCACGTACACGTGCATGATTGCACACGCACACATGCACGCTCACACGCACACACACGCTCGTAGAAATGGTAAGGAAGCTGAAACGGAGGAGCTTGGTGGGAAAGCGTGTGGCCTGCCCTACGGTGGTTACGCGGACAAGCCGCACGATACGAATGCGCGTCGACACAAACCTTCACTGTATGTCGCAGGAATCGGTAGTGCGTTGTTTCCCTGATTACCGAGCACGTGTTCGCTGCCTTAGCACTGCGGCGCAACGGTTGCAGTTATTCGCACGGCTAAACTGAAAGGAGCCATCAGTTGCATTCAAATGAACATTAGTGCTTTCACATTCACAACTCGGAAGTGCTTAAGTCTTATGGGATGGTTTTTGTGCTGTCACGTAAAATTTCGGGACCATCAGCCTCTCCCACGACCGAGTTTTTCACCTCGAGGGCACATAGCCTTTTCGCATTAAAATATGGAGGTGACACGGCATCCCTTGGAGCTCTTCTGGATGACGGGTTGGTCAGTTAGGGTGGTTGAAGGGCTGGGAAGGTCTCTCGACGTGTGACCATGACGCTTTATTCCGCTTGGCCGTTCCGCAGGGTGTCCGCACTCAAGTGTGAGACAATGCCTTGCTTCAATGTCATGTGGCGGAATTGTTTCGTGCTCTTTCAAGTAAGCTTTTCGGTGTGAAGCTTCGAATGATAACGTTTCCAAAGACGTGTTGGTAACCATTTTGATGAGTGCTAGTGTATTTGAGTTGTTTGAAAGTGGTGGTACAGCGTGTCTTCGAGCCCGACCCCAACAATCTATTTTCCCACTTTTCTGGTGTACGTTCGATTTTGAAGAAATATTTGAGTGCGAGCTCATGGCGCTGGCCGAACACGCTCCTATTTATGTTCATCCTTACACTTCATACTGGCTAGGGGCCACAGTACATTGAGTGCCGTAATGAGACGTTCGTTTTGAACATTGTGTGAACTTCAACTTTCTGTGATCTTGTCCCTGTAGCGTCTTGGTACTCTCTCTTCGCGGTGTTGGTTTGGTTGTGCGTCGATTGCATGGAATGCTTAAGAATTGATCGCATATTTGTAGTATTTGGTTCGGTGCTCTTATAAATAGAAATCAGATACACCCCTCCGTCTAACGAGGACGATGGTTGAACGCGGAGCTTTCTCACGAGGGATTACTTAGTTGTCGTCCGAGTTGGGCCTTCGACTCCGAGACGGATTGTACTTTGGCTCGGTGAGCTTTGACTTTGACTCGCACGCAGTTTGGACTTCTGGTCACAGCAGCTTTAATTTTGAACCTTCGCCATTTGATTTCGCACAAAGGAAGCTTCATTTTCAAACATTCGTCGTTCGAGGGAAAGTCACATGATTTTTTTTTCTAATTTTGCACGTCCATGCACCCCTTGTTGGGAATCGCGTAGAAGAGGAAAACGCAGCTCCTGGCACCTAGGACATGGGGATCGTCATCATCGTAACTGAGTCATCGCCATGAAATAGACGTTCTGAACAGGGGTCCAACGGCTTTCGTTCCTGGCGGCGCACCCGCAACCAGGTAGTCGATCCGCAACATTTGGTGCCGAAACTCAAGGGAAAACGAGCGGCTCCCAACGACGTGGGCAACGAGCGGCGGCGTCGACGAGTTTCACTGAAAAACGGTCGCCAACGCATCTTCGTCCTTCTCGGAACCGCACCCAGGGAGACAACGCGCGGACCTGACTGCCTGCCAAGCGAATAAGCCGGACTTTTTCGCTTAAACGATGAACCGGCTGAAGGCGAAACGCGCTGCCAGGCGAGCCCAAGCGACAAAGATTTCGACCGAGGCGACAGCACGCATCGAGAGTGGCGCTCTGACCGACTCGCGCTCCGAAAGGTGCTGGACAAGCTTATGGCTAGCCGCGAGGAGCATACCAAGATCGACGCCCGGTCGAGGACGCGATTCCTGTCGAGGTGCTGGAAAGGGATTACGAGTCGGCGGCGCATTACAACGATCAGGCGTTCGAGACTCTGATTCTCCTACGTACCGGCTCGAGGAAATCAGAGTCAGCAGTACGGCGCAGCCTGCCCTTCGGCTGCGATTAACACGCCCCGTTCCCCAACGACGTGTTCCATCCCAGATCTCTAGACCCCCTTGTGGTCCATGCTCACCAGAAAGCCCTTTTATGGAGACGTGTGTAGCTGGACCGTCGTTTTGGGAGCCATTCACGGCGCAGTCCACACCAACCAGGCTTTAACCACCACCGACAAGTTTCATACCCCCGAAACTACTGGAAGGTGAGGCAACAGCTGCCATCGCCAGACTGCCAACAACGGAGGTGGTGCTATGAGAGTGCCATCCAGCAGCTCCAGGACAGGTTCGGGGACACGAGCCGGATTATACAAGCGGCATTTCCGAATGCTCCGTGGGCTTCAGTACGTGCCATCTGCACACTTCCTTGGAACGATGGTGCCAACGTTTCAGCAAGGAGACTTGCTTTCGTCAGGGCCTGACGAAGCAAGTCCTCTTTGCTGAACCGTTGGCAACAATCGTACTTTTACCCTTGTTGAAAGTTTCCTTTTCTTATATTATATATATATATATATAGATATATATATATATATATATATATATCTATATATAATAATATAACAGACTATGCTGTTCACTTAGCGGCACGGTCTTCCTTCATCAGTAAATTAAAAAATGTAACTTTACCTTGATAGAAAAGGCAATCACCCTTGCCGCTACGTGTAACTGCTGCTAGTCTCTCTCTGTTATCAGATTTTTATTATATATTTAACTTGCTATATTGATTTATATTTTCATTATATATATATATATATATATATATATATATATATATATATGTATATGCACCACACCTTGCAGCATGCGCAAATCCGCCAATTTTGATAGAAAAGTGGCGTTTCTCCACCCGCCTAGTCATCATCACCGTTCACAGTAATTGGTTCAAATATTAAACTGGCTAATCGAGTCGATGAAAAGCGAAGTAGTCGAGAGTGCGTGAAAAAAGAGACGTATTCAAGCTTCAGCACAGCTCAATACTCCTGCAGAACACGTGGTCAACCCCCCCCCCCCGTTTTAGAAGGGACTGACGCTTACCTTCATTGAGGCCCGAAAGAAGACGAAGCAGAAGACGGGGGCGCCTCATTGCTCTCGCATGTTTCCTCTCGCAGTAACCTGCTTTCAACTACTGTGGCGTTGCAAGACCACCTTCAGCGACAGGCCAAGATGGGGCCCCCGGAACCCCTTAGCACCTAAAAAACCCTTCAACCCCAACCAGCAGTTCGGAGCCTCGCCTGGTCGCCGCACAGCTGTAGGGCCAGCGCCAGCTGCAGACGAACTCTCCGACGCCACTTCGGTGATATGCCCGGCGCTAGCAAACCCAGACCTCCGACCACCACAGGAATGGAAGTAGTAGAAATTGAAGGTGAGGATATTTCACCGGGAGATTTTTATAACGACGCAGGCTTGCTCTCATGCCACAAGCAACGCAGGCAGAGCAAGTACCCTACGCTAAGCTCAACGCCTAGGAGGCCGGGCACAGGGCGTTTCGGAGAAGCAACAAGAACGCCAGTAAGCGGCAACTCACCACGCTCGCGTCTTCCGGCGCGCTACAGGCAACCGCGGTTACCGAAAGAGGGCATCAAAATAGTTCTCCGACCGCGTGACTCGGCTTGACGTTCGCAAACCTAGCGACGCGCAGATACGCGACGCCATAAACAGCGCTACGGCACTACAGCCCAGTGATGTAGAAATGGACATTGTAAGGACGACCCCGACTCAGAACATCGTAATTATCAGCACACCCAAGATTGGGAATGCCGAAAAATACAACGCGCTGAGGGAGATACGGATCTCCGACAAGACCTATGAAATTAGGGCCTACGCCACTGTTCCTGAAGACACTACCAAGGGCGTCATCCATAATATCCCTGATTATAACTCCGATGAAGACATCAACAAAAGTCTGAAATATAGCAAAAACCCTACTATACTAATAGCACGCAGAATGGGCAAGACCAACTCTGATATCATCATATTCGAGGGAAGCCAAGTTCCGTACTTCGTGTACTACAGAGGAGCAGAATACCGGTGCTTTCTGCACAAAAAGAAACAAGAAATGTGCGACGCTTGCGGGGGTGTAGGACACCAGAAAGATGTATGCCCACAGCCGGAGAACAAAACCTGCAAGACACGCGGCGCATCCAACCCGGACAGTGCACATGGATGCATACCTCAATGTGCAATATGTGGCAAGGACCACGTAACCGGTGACAAACGTTGCCGCCAAAGGTACAAGACCCCCTACCTGCTCATTCAGAGAAAATGGGAAAAAATCAAGCAACAGCGCCTACACTACCAACATGCAGAATCAAAGCCTCGAGCAGTGACAGTCGAGAGGAAACGCAGCAAACTCGAACTACGGCCCACCTTTCACGGAAAGATCTACTTGACAAAGTGCACAACCAGGAGAGAGGCCGATCAAAGTCTTTCCCAAGGCTACCGCAACAGACACAGGGGGCACAGAACAGCAGGAGGAGCTCCCGCTCAGCATTCAAGAATGTCTCCGGCTCAACGCGGGGGCGCTCAAAATCCCAGGCCAGGACGGTTAGCAGAGATCATCTTGAACAGGAACTACAAAGGATCTGTGAACTCGTAGAGACAACGGTTCGCGAAAACGTTGCACTTAAACAAGAAATAGCCGCACTGAAGGCACAGACTAACACAGGCCAGGTAGCAGTAAATCAAGTACCCACAATTGAAAATGAGCCAATAGAAGCGGACGGGGCAGAAATCAATTCTGATGCAGATTCTCCTCCACCCAATCGGAAAGATTCAGAAATCCTTAACAAACCAAGACTACAAGAGGAAATCAGAAGGCAACTAAGCGTTAACCTCGATAAACGCTTTGACTCCATCACCGAGAAGATCGAATCGAAAATTGCCGATTTTGCTGCTAGCATCCAGAAACAAATGGGAATTATGAACACGAGAATCACCAAGCTAGAAAACACCTTAGCAGTACAGTGCAACGACCCCAGGCTTGCAGGCAACACTCACATGGTCGGGGAGCACAACTAGAAGCGAAGACAGGCAGTACAGGTCCCATGTCCAAATCTCGAAACCAGTATGTAATCTGGCAGTGGAAGTGCAGAGGGTACCAACTGAAAAGACATTACCTACAGATATACATTGACCAATTGGAAACAGCAAACAAACCTGACGTCATTGCACACAAGAAATGGGTGTAATTGCAAAGCTCTCGGGATATGTTACATACGTCTCGCCAGAAATTACCGGCTAACCTCCTATAGCAACTTTAGTTAGACGAAATATCCCAGTCATACAGCACAACACCGAAATTGAGACGGCCGATCACATCCTTCTAGAAATTATCGGACGTCAGAACAAACAAATTAAATAAAAATCTGCGCCGTGTGTGCCTGTCCTCACTCCGTCCGTGTCCCTTTTCAGCGCAATCATTTTATTTAGCAATGGAGTACCAACGTGCCCAGGACGCTACCCTTATTAAAAAAATTTAATACATTATATTCGTATTAAACGTATACAGCAATCCAAGACAGCAGCACAAGTTCACCAAGCTCTTCAAAGCCACCCTCAACATCTCTAAGAATAACCCCTACTAATTATTGGCGACTTCAATGCCCCGCACGCCGCTTGGGGTTACGATAAGGAAACTCGTAAAGGTACAAATCTTTGGGAAGACATTCGTCAATTATTTATTTATTTATTTATTTATTTATTATTTATAAATAAATAAATTATACCTCACACTCGTCACCGACTTTACCTACCCTACCCGAATTGGAAATAGCGTGTCCAGAGATACTACGCCGGACCTATCGCTGACCAAAAACGTCAAAAACACTCAATGCCTCAACCTACAAGAAGACTTAGGCAGTGATCATTACATAGTCGCAACTACAATAACAACCACCTCAAGTAACGTAAAATCAAGAATGACTAGGATCACCGAGTGGGACAAGTTTGTAAATATCCGCAACAATGTAAGGGAGACCATCAATGAAATCACAGACATCGATAGCTGGGTGCGCAAAATAATTGACGACGTCAACACCGCCGCAGAGGAGATTCCTAGGGGAGAGGAAGAACCAAAAGATGTGGATGCGAAAATCGCTCACATATGGCTGGCATAGAAACGGTTGCAACAAAGGCTCCAAGCGCACAAACACCTCCGCAATCTGCGGAGGAGAACAGCCAAGCTTAATAAGCAGATTCAAAATTACACCCGACAATTGGCCAATCAGTCTTGGAATTCACTGTGCGAACCAATGAATCGACACATTGATAATAAGAAAACGTGGCACCTCCTTCGTTATCTTGACGATCCAGAGAAAAATAGAACAACCCAAAAGCACAATACTGCAAAACTCATACATACATACATACATACCCCGGAACAGAGCAACAACTTATCCAGGAACTATGTCATCAATACCTAAAGGCAGAACTACCCACCCCCCAGGCACCGTATGCTGGGATGGATAACCAGGCATTGGACGCCCGTATAACGCTAGCAGATGTTAATTACACAATACAAACCCTACGAGTTACTCTGCACTGGACCGGATGGAATCACAATAAAATGATCCGAAATTTAGACAGACACCTCAGTGGAGGTGCTGACCAAATACTTCAACAAATGCTGGGAAGAGTGGCAACATAGCCAAGGCAGTGGAAGGCAGCCGCAATAAAACTGATCCCAAAACCAGGAAAGAAACTAAATCTGCAAAATCTTAGACCGATATCCCTCACGTCATGCCTAGGAAAGCCTCTGGAACACGTCGTACTCAACAGACTCAATCGATACATGGAAGAAAAAGATCTGTACCTCTTCACCATGGTGGGTTTCAGAGAAAAAGCTCTCCACTCAAGACACCATGCTTAGATTGGAGAAGCAGATTCTCGAGGGGCACGGTGGTTCCCCTCTGGACACCAGAGTCATACTTGGGTTAGATCTAACCAAAGCATTTGATTCCGTGAGGCACGAAGCTATTCTCCAGAGTCTCCAAAAGATAGGGGTAGGAATGCGAACCTATCCCTATATCCGCAAATTTCTAAGCGACAGGACAGCCACACTCAGTCTTGCTTGCATCCAAAGCGAAAATATCAACCTCGGCAGCAGAGGAACGGCGCAAGGCTCAGTGGTATCTCCCCTACCTTTTCAATATGGGCTCTACTGGATCTACCCAAGAAACTAGAGGGCATAAAGGACCTGAAATTCAGTTTTTATGCTGACGATATCACGCTCTGGACAAATAAAGGCAGTGACGGAGAAATACAAGAACGACTACAACTCGCCGTAGATACGATAAACGCATTCATCTCTCTAAGGGTCTGACCTGCTCCACGGAAAAGTCAGCACTACTTATCCTCCGCCCTGCACACCGTACGCGACGGTCAATGCCCACTGATGGTCCCCAGATTGAGCTGCATCACGCGGGAAGACCCATACCTACTGTAATCTCAATTCGAATCCTGGGTTTAAATATCCACGCCACAGGAAGTAACACGGAAATCATAAAGGCATTGGAAAAGCAAACTACACAGACCATCCGCCTTATCTCTCGCATAACCAACCGAAAAGGGGGGATGAAAGAAGAAAGCACCATAAAACTCGTCCAGGCTTTCATCATCAGCCGGATAATCTACGTCACCCCTTACCTTAATCTCAAGAAGGTGGAAAAAGAAAAAATCAACTATATGATTAAAAGGGCATATAAACGAGCTATTGGACTGCCAATGTCAACCCCAAACGACAGGTCCGATGCCTTGGGCCTTCACAACCGCATCGACGAGCTCATAGAGGCGCAGCAAGTTTCACAATTTGAAAGGTTCTCCAAAACTCCTCAGGGGGTACAAATTATAAGAGAACTTACATTCCCTATGGATCGACACAAGCCGAAGAAGTTGACATACCCGCCACGCTACGAGAGCTTTTACGAACAACTCCACTACCCTTAAACATGGATCCGACATATAATAAGGCCAGGAGAACGGCAAGAGCACAAGCTCTCACAAAACATTACGGCAACCACCCCGAAACAGTATTTGTAGACGCAGCGAACTATCCCGACAACAACAACAGCGAACTATCCCGACAACAACATGGCTGTGGTGGTAGTGGACCACAAAGGGCAAACGCTCTCCTCGGCGACAGTTCTCACAAAAAATACTACATCTTCAGAACAAGCAGCCATCGCTCTTGCGATCACCGCAACTCGAGCCAGATACATAATCAGCGTCTCGAAGGCAGCCATACGTAGCTAAAGCAAAGGGCGGATATCCCAAGTCGCCGCCACAATGTTTCAACAGCTGCGAGCACCAAATTACCAGTCAACGAAACTTATCTGGACTCCTGCAAACGAAGGGTTACGAGCAACGAACAGGCCCACACAGCTGCTTGCGAGATCGTCACCCGAGCAGCAGTTAACCCCCCCTCTGTGGCAACAGAGCACTCAGAGAAATTCGACAGCGTCAACTCGTACAAAGAGGTAACCAATTACTACAAACACAGCAGGTGCGAATTTCCAGCCGCCCACCGCACACTCAACGCTGCGCAGGCCAAAGCATGGAGGCAACTTCAAACCAATACCTACCCGAACCCGCTGGCCTATAGTCACTTCCATCCAGAGATCTTCTCGGATAAGTGCAAACACTGCGGCCACCGCGCAGACCTCACGCACATTATGTGGAAATGCCAAAGAAAACCACGGACAGAGACCCCTCTACCCCCATAGATATCAAACACCTAGAACACTGGGAAACCCTGCTCCGCAGCTCTGATCCTCTAACGCAGCTACGCCTTGTCCAGATGGCCGAAGAAGCCAACAGGGACCAAGATCTCTTGGCTGACTAACGCGGCAAAGAGAGTCCAAGCTCTCTACTTCTGGGCAAATAAAGTTCTCTATCTCTCTCTCTCTCTCTCTCTCTCTCTCTCTCTCTCTCCTCTATCTCTCTCTCTCAACTGAGTCTCTTTCCTACGAACACGGGACAACTTGGCGCCCATTGAGGTACGACACCAATTGTGGCATCACACGCTCGTTTCGGCCATTTAATAGCGAAATCCTCTGAAGGCTGAGAAACCTCATTAGTAAAGCGCAGTAAGGAAACACAAACGAACAACTTCCCAGCGCCAAATAGCGGTACAAAAAATCAAAAGATGATAATCTAGTTTGGATGAACTTCAAAAAGAGAAAATTTTTTTATGCCACTGCCTCAAGTCAATGTTTCAGAGCGATAATGCAATATGAGACAGCAGTTTGGGGCTGTAGCGCACCATAATATCCCTTGTTGACCTACTGACATTCGAGAAAGCGCGGAAAGTGAGCGAGATTGCTTGAATATCTCATATTATACGTCATATATATGGGGTAAAGCCTTAAGTACCTCATTCTGCGAAAACCTTCATCGTTTCGATTGTTGTTTTCCGATCAAGCAAATGGCCGCCACTGTAAAAAGAAAAAAAAAGTTGGCGCAGCTTGCACTAGTGGTGCAAGGCTGGAGAAACAGCAGAGCTGGCAACACATCTCCCTCCTTGAGACAGGGCTGTTCAAAGCGAATGCCACGATTAACCCAAAGGAAATAATTCTGTGCGCCCGGATGGCGGTCATAGCTCAATCGGATAGACGCAGGTTTCGTAACGCGAGGAACTCAGGTTAGATTCCCACCACGGGAAGCGTTTTTTTTTTCAATTGAAAGTTTTGTGTTCGCATTGGACAACTTACGGCCGAGTTAAGCAGCTCCGCTGTTACAAAAAAGTACGTCCAACCCAGTGGGAGCTTAATCCGGTCTCCACAGAAGGAGCCGAATGCGCTAGCACTTCGCTAGGTCGGGTTGTAAGGTTGTCGTTGTTCCTTTATTGTGGCACATGTCCACTGGCCAGTGACCGGGAGCTTCGAGGGGCTAATATAGCCGTTTTACAAAGTTTATGAAACCATTAATTCTGGACGTAAAAGTAGTAGAATAGTGCGTGCCGCCTTAAACCTGAACGTCATGGTTCGTGAGTAGGACAAGCGCACATCAGCCACGCATATCCGTGGTTTTGGGAAAGCTGTGGCCTGTGTGTGCAACTCTGCTTGCTGATGTAATTGGCGCCCCAAGGCGACGAAACAAAAGCGAATAAAGAGACGCAAACGCGCTATTCCACAACAGAAGACGGCCGAATCAATTCGCGCCAAAATACAGAGAAACGAAAGCCAAGAAAGAGATGCAGATACGATGTATCACTAAAAAGTTGTTAATTAGTATCGCCAGGCTTTCGCATTCAAAGCATGTAAGCAGACTTTAATGTCCCGATGAATTTTTCAGCATTGGTCTTTGTTGTGGGGAACTTATGGTTACAAGATGAACTGTCCACACATGCAAGCAGCTCATCTTTAGGAGAGAGAATCAGAGACGAGAGAGAGAGAGTAATAAACGTTTATAGGAAAATTTAAAAACCCTCATTAGACCTCCGGTAGTCTTTCACAACCTTCCATAACATTAATGATGTTTTTAAGCTGTACATGGCTATTAGGCACTTCATAATGTAAAAACAGTTATAGAATTGCTGCCATTATTTCCTATCGAACATGATGTAGCGAGCGTAGGAAGCTGCAGATACGATGAATTATATAAAAAAAATTCATGCCCGTTCCACCCTGCGAAGTTTTGCTAGCGGAGCTATATAGCACCTTGGGGAGTGGCTGTATCCGTTTTGGTACATGGACGTGCGACAGCACACCGCAGTAAGGAATACTTGTACGGTGTGCACACTTTGAACATTGCCATGATAGCCTATTCAGGAAAGGTACGAGGCAACGCGTCCGTTGCATGTTCACGCCACGCGACATATCGAACGTTACCAACCATCATCAAATCGTTCTGGTCCCAGTTTGCCGCCGACCGAAAGACTACTTCATAAAGTCCCTCTGAAGTTTTTGTACGCACCTTTGTGCTCGTCGGAGTTGCTGGCATGGCATCTGCGGCCACGGTACAGAACTGCGCCTTAAAATACAGCCAACCGATTTTTGTCGAGTGTATGTTCTCTATCCCAAATGAAAGGGCATCCTTTAAAACACCTTAATGCGAAAAGGTTTTGTTAATAGAGCCATAGAACCTTTTGAATCGGAAATTTTAAATCTACCAGCCGTACGAGTACTCCCAAAAAAAAGCTGGCAACCATGACATAGAGTAGCGCGGTAACTTATTCTTGTCTGTATGCGCGATATAAAGCGTTATTTAAAAACTTGTCCCCAGCTAAAAAAATTGTGAATTGCGTGCTTTGTTATTCCTTTGTGTGTTTCTTTATTACTTAAAGGTGCCATCTCTTGGGATGGATGAGAAGTAGAATGCTGGCTTCATGTTTTGGAGCGTGGCAGTTCGATTCTCCTCGGGCGCGTCCTTTTTTTTAAGCTGCCGTTGGCGTTCTTGGAAAATGAAAACGAATATTTCGGTAGAAGAGACGCCCCTGACTCAGGCAGAATCGTCAAACAACGTACAACACAAGCAGAAAGCGCCTTCACTGGGTCTGTTTACTGAACGCTGCCGTTGACTCTGGGAATGGAGGTTCAGTTAGCCACACTGAGAGCAACCCAGCAGCGACGAGGCGGCGTGTGGCGTGTCTTTGAAAATTTCTAAAGAAGGTTTAAAGATACATATACAATTTAAACTTATACATATACTTGTGCTAAGAGGTTTTCAATAGGGGAATAAAAGTTTTAGCGGTTCCAGTAGCCGCAACGTTTGCAGGGCACGTGACTGGGACACGTAATGCAGTGTCACGTTTGTACACTACGAAACCACTACCTTTCATATTTCGGAAAATATAATGCCAAATTAAGATTATTTCGCCAATTTGTTTATTATGGCTTGTAGTTACCCCCCTATATAAAAAGTTGGCTTTCATGCGATCTAGAGAACATATACTCGAGAAAAATCGGTCGTCTTCCCCTTTAAAGAATCCTGGCACGTCTCGCACATTTTGGATGGTGCCTTGCCATACTTTTCAAGAAATGCACATGGCTGGGTTGGATAGATTACACCGCAACACGTCCATTGCGCGTTTACGCTCTGCGACATCTCGAACGTAACAAATCGTTATCAGACGACAGCTTGGCGTACCCCACAGAACTGAATCCCAAATATCTGTCCTAAAAGTCTCTCTGAAATTTCGCATACGCATCTTTGCGCTTGTACAGTTTACTAAAGTCGCTTCGGGCGCGGCTACTTGCCGCCTATTTTCTAGCTTCTCTCTTGCAACGCCAGGTGTAGGGCCTTACTGGTTTGCTCCACAGCCTTCTGGTTTGCTTAGCCTGATCATAGAAGGTGGTGTTATGTAGTAGTGACAGTATTGGGTGATTTCTTAGGTTTAGTCTTGCTACACCAGCTGTGGGATATGCCTCACAGGCCCGGATATCGAAAAATCTACGGCAGGTTACACATATACAGCTCCCCTGTAACAACAGCGCCGGTCTTTGTACTAGCAGCAAGTCAATCCCTTGCAGCTGAAAACAAACAAACAACCGCATGGCACGGCATTTCCTCGGATTGCAATATTACGAGCGCACGTCTATGTAATAGGGTTCTGTGGGAGTTGCATTGAAGTCTGTATGCTTGATTTTGCTATTATTCCCACTTTAACCTTTTTCAACCCCTAGGCTTGTATTTCCTTTTGTTTATCCTTCCCCGCATGCTGTCTACTGCACTGATCTACCCTTTCCCCATAACACAAACTGAATGAAATACTCCTTTGTGACCCTTTTTATTTGCAGGGGCAAAGCATTTAGCCAAACAAATATTGCTCTTCCCAAATATGCGCCAGATGCGTAGTATCAGTCTTTTAAAACATAATTACACACGTTCAAGTGTGTGGACTATCTAACGACAAAGAAAATAGAACTGGTTGAGCGCTCACTAACAATGATATCTTTAAATGCTACTCAAACACTTTTTGCTGCAACTGGTGGCCTCGTCATAAGAACCTGTGTTTTTCTTTTTTGATTTGATCCCCATTTGATTTGAGGCATCGTTTCTGGCTTCTGTTCCATCGTAATCCTGAAATATACATGACGCGTTCAGGGCTTGTACGAACACTCAACGAAACAAAATCGAGCAGTAAGCCACCAAAGACCATTCAATAATATTCTCATCACCTCAGGAGAGTTATGAGAGCTATAACCTGACCCCCAAGGTTAAGTTGCAGTTGGAGAACTCTCGGAGGTGTTCCGGGGGTATTTATTGGAACTGCTCTTTTGGTTCTGGAATTAATTGGTCGACAAACACAATTTCACGATATGCACGTTAACCGAAAGCCGCAAACGTACAAAATGCCACCTCCTCAAGTAAAAGAACTACGGCCGTTTTAGTGATAGCATAACGTCAAATCTCCACGTCTAGCTGTCATCCAACAGAATACCAAGACAAAGCCTTTCCTCAGCTCAGAGTCTTGCAAACGCGGGGAGATGGAAATCAGTGAGTCGAAAGACGGCATTGTGATGCACACACTAAATTTTGTTTGTATAGCTGGTAAAGACATCCTGACATCATGGCGCTGTTTATTTATTTTTAGCTAGTTGAGAAACTTATCAAGTCTGCAATGAAGAGTGATATTTTGAAGCTGGGCTGACTTAGGTGAGTTGCTGCGATTCGTTGCTGGTAGCATCGTTGCTGCTAATGTTGTTTTACCGTCAACGTTCTTAACGCTATCGCGCTGAAACAAGAACAAACCATGAAACCGGTACACCATACAAAAAAAATGCGGAAGATCCTCCCTAACCCCGCAAAAAAACGACATGCCGTTCAGGAGCCCGGTCGGCAGGGTCGACGAGCAGCACGAATCGGCCCGAGCGGCCGCGTTCCTCTAAATGGTGGAGGGACGCCACCTCAAGAACTTCAGTTACGATCCGGTCCGGACATCCGCTACACGATCTGGTGCTGCTTTGAAAAGTCTACGGAAAATATGACTCGTAGTTTAACAGAAGCTGAACTGGAGTTGTGGCTGCCGTTTCATTCAGATTTCAGTGACAGGCGGATAGTGACATGCACAAAATGGTTAGTTTTCATTTGAACGTTCCTGGAACACAATACTAGTTCTTAAACAGGCGAAGATAGAATATTGCCATTCGCTATGCTTGAGCAAGAAAAGGCTTCACAAAAAGTCACACAGACAGAAAAAAACAATTCCTTGGCAGCAATCTCGCGCTTTTTCTGCTGGGCGCCTAGCTACGGTAGACGAAAATAGCCATGGACAGGGGGACTTCAATAACGTAGAACACATATTTGCCTCTCCCCGGTGATGCATCTTGGGGCACGGAAGTGTGGCGTACGTGCGACCTACGCGAAGTTGACACAAGACCCGGATGTTGCAGGTAACAGATCCTGGAATAGCATATCGCGCCTCTCGAAACGCTGTAGTACGAATGGAAGAAGAACCACCAGCGAACAAAAGCTAGTGTTTGACCAACGCACAACCATAGGAAGCTCTGCCTGGGTGAACTGAAGCCGAATACTCCGGGCGTATGCATCAAAACTTGCACCGAACTGGATTATTGGACGCCGACGGTGTCGCAAGAAAAGAGTATAAAGAGGAGGCCGAGAAGCGGGTGTAAATAAACAACTGCACCAGCAGAGAGAAATAACCCGATTTCTTTCTGTGACCTCCCTTCAGATATTATCGATTTTGGTGATCGAGGGGATCGAAGAACCTGGATCAAGTACTTCTTCGACTTTGCGTCAGTCCTAGCTCTGACTGTTGAACTTGCAGTCGTATTTCCTTTTCGTACATGTGTTCTTGGCATAGTTTTGTACTAGCCAAGTCTGAATCCCCTCTGTTGGTGAGATTTCCGAGGTTCTTCGCTCTTGTTCAGTTCTCGCCCTTTTTTACAGGTGATATATATATATATATATATATATTATATATATATATATATATATATATATATATAATATATAATTACTAATTAGATAGATTGTAGATATGCACCAGACACGCATTTGGGAGGTAGTGGGTTCGGATCCAATACCTGGCGCAGCATTTTCTTCATCCCCTTTCTGTCTTTCCAAATTCTTTATCGGTTTCAACGGCATACCACATTCTCCCCTTTGGGTTCCGAAGTTTTCTTGACTGCCAACCTTTACTTAGGTCTTAATTCAACGAGCGATTCATTTCCAATTCTGATTCGCTACATTCATAGCAAGGGCTCTGGTTCTGCAGTCTTGGTGCCATAGGGAGCCTAAAGGGCTCAACGCTGGTCGACGACTCTCGACATGTCGTAGACACTCGAGTCACGACCGGGTGGTTAAAAGAAGGTCCCCTTCACCCCGAGTAGTCCAAGTGGCGCTGGCTACCAGCCTAAGTGCAGGAAACAAAACTACCTTAACATAAATACCCCAGAAAGTGGAGGGGAAAATAGCCACGCCGGTAGCGTAGGGGTCATCGCACCAGACGCGTATTCTGGGGGTCGCATGTTCGGATCCCACGTGGCGGGAATTTTTTCTCCACTTTCTTTCTGTCTTTCCAAATATTTTTATGTTTCAAACACCTACCACATTCTCCCCATTGGTTTCCGAGGTTTTCTTGACTGCCAACCATTATTTCTGTCTTTTTCAACGAGCCCCTCATTTCACATTCTGATTCGCTACCACACACGCCACACACACACACACACACCACACATACACACACACACACACACACACACACACACACACACACACAATATATATATATATATATATATAGAAAGAGAGAGAGAGAGAAATAACAGTTGGCAGTCAATAAAACCTCGGAGTGGCGCTGGCTACCACCCCCATGCACAGGAAACAAAAATACCTAAACATAAATACCCCAGAAAGTGGAGGGGAAGATCGCCCCGCCGGTAGCGTAGTGGTTATCGCACCAGACCGGTATTCTGGAGGCCCGGGGTTGGGGGGTTCGGATTTCCCCCCACCTTTCGGCATTTTATATATTTCTTTCAATTCCCGAATCTTGTAAGGCTGTTTCAATGACGACCTTCAATCCCGCCCCCCTTTCTTTGGCGAGGCCGTGTTACTTGATTTGGCAACGTTAAATTTCCCGGTGTTATTTTCCAACGAGCCCCTCATTTCCCTTGTGGTTAAACCATAATATAATCAAAGTTGCAATATATATATACATATATAGCGAATCAGAAATGGGAGATGAGGGGTTCAGTGAATTAAGACAGAATAATGGTTGGCAGTCAAGGAAACCTCGGTAAGCAAAGGGGGGAATGCGTTACGTCATAGAAAGAAATGAAGAATTTTTTGAGTCAAAAAGAAAGTGGTGAAAAAATGCCCGCCGGGTGAAAAAATGCCCACCACTTTCTTTCTGACTCAAAAAATTCTTCATTTTTTCTATGACGTAACGCATTTCCCCTTGCTTACCGAGTTTTCTTGACTGCCAACCCTTATTCTGTCTTTTTTTTAAATATATATATTATATATATATATATAATATATATATCCACCTGGCCCCTCCACCTGGCCCCGCTGACTTTCCTCGCAACTCCCGAAACGAACGACGCGGGTCACCATCACCACACCGTCGGGCTGTGTCGCCTCTGCGACCAGTCTTGCGTGATACCAGCCACGCGCCGGAAAACTAGGTCCTGCAGTTTTTGGGGGCGAAACTGCAACACAAAGGGAAAATGTAAGACCCCCCGGGCCGGCCATGGAACACTTTGACTGTCATCGTTGAGGGAATTCCTGTTGACGCATTGGTAGACACGGGTGCCAGCATATCTATCATTCATGAACGTTTGTGCTCTCGACTAAGAAAGGTGAGGACTCCTTACTCGGGCCCAGCTCTGCGTAGTGCGAACGGGGATATGATTCGGCCTTCAGGATATTGTACTGCGCGCATACTCATCAATGACAGTCGTCATCACGTTCAGTTTGCAGTACTCTCTTCGTGCGTCTATCAAGTAATTCTGGGTTGGGACTTTTTACGTTCGGCATCTGCTATCATCTCCTGTGGTCAACCAATGATTGATATCGCAAGAACAGAGCTCGCAAGTGTCGATAGCGCGTCAGATCTACGTTTGGTGACGACCTCTGACTGTACACTTTTCCCTGGCCAAGAAGCTGTTCTTTCAGTGTCATCAGACCAAATTGTTGACGGCGACGTGTTGATTACACCAACGGGAAAATTCTTTGTTAAAGGACTGTTAATACCGCCGTGCCTTGTCCGTTTTTCTCGTGGATCTGCCTATCTCGCCGCTATAAATTCGACGTCGGAGACCCTCTTGGTACCCCAACACGCCGCTATTGCTTCTGTGCCCCACGATGATGCCATAGACGTTTGTGCTCTTGACTCTTTTGCAACAGTGGATAATTCTGCTGATCTTAAACCACCGGCTGTCCCTATTGGTGCGAATATCAATCCCGACCTTTCCACTGAGCAAACGAACACCCTATTGACCCTACTGGAAAAGCACAAAGCTTTATTTGACACGAACTCTTCTGTTCTGGGGCAGACTTCTCTGGCCACTCATCGTATCGAAACGGATGGTTCCTGTGTCGTCCGTCGGCGCCCGTACCGCGTTTCACCTAAAGAACGTAAAATTATTCAAGAAAACGTGGACGACATGTTGAAGAGAAATATTATTCGTCCCTCGGCTAGCTCCTGGTCATCACCTGTGGTGCTAGTTCAGAAGAAAGACGGTTCCGTGAGGTTTTGTGTGGATTACAGGGCCCTCAACAAGATCACTCGCAAGGATGTTTATCCGATGCCGCGCATCGACGACGCGCTCGACACCTTGCAAGGGGCAGAATTCTTTTCTAGTCTCGATCTTCGATCGGGATACTGGCAGATCCCCATGCACGAAGCTGACAAAGAGAAGACAGCTTTCGCAACACCCGATGGCCTCTACGAATTTAATGTACTGCCATTCGGGCTTTGCAATGCTCCCGCTACATTTGAAAGAATGATAGATAATGTCCTTCGTGGCTTTAAATGGAAAACGTGTCTCTGCTACCTGGACGACATTGTTATCTTTTCGTCCTCATTTGCCGAGCACCTTCAACGCCTGGACCAAGTATTAACTTTCCTAGCGAGGCCGGTCTCCAACTCAATGCAAAAAAATGCCACTTTGCAACCACATCCATCAAAGTATTGGGGCACGTTGTGAGCAAAGATGGCATTCGCCCCGATCCGGATAAAACGAGAGCCGTAATAAATTTTTCCGCGACCCCTTCGTAGAAAGAACTTCGAAGTTTTCTTGGATTGGCTTCATACTTCCGTCGATTCATTCGGAACTTTTCTGCAATAGCTTCACCCTTAAACAAGCTCTTAGCTATTGGCACACCGTTTACCTGGTTTAAAGAATGTGAAACAGCGTTCCTGGAGCTCAAACAGGCTCTTACTTCTGCACCCGTACTTAGCCATTTTAATGACAACGCTCCGACGATACTCCACACCGACGCCAGTGGACATGGTATTGGTGCTGTGCTCCTGCAACGCAATGCAACATCTTTGGAGCAGTGGTTGCCTACGCCAGCCGGACGTTGACGCCAGCCGAGCGGAACTACGCAATAACCGAGCAGGAGTGCCTGGCTGTAGTTTGGTCCGCTCAAAAGTTTCGACCATACTTGTATGGTCGTCACTTCACCGTTGTAACGGATCACCATGCACTCTGCTGGCTATCCTCCTCAAGAATGTAACCGGACGCCTTGGCCGCTGGATACTTAAGCTGCAAGAGTACGATTTTGACGTGGTGTACAAATCCGGCAAAAAGCACTCGGATGCCGATGCACTTTCACGCTGTCCGCTGTTGTCAACAGAGGAAAGTTGTCAAGCGCCACCTCCGTCAGAGCCAGCTATTACTATTGCCTCCACCGAGCACGTCAGCCCTGCGTTACCTTCTAATCTTCTCTTCTTACAACGAGCTGATACGTACTGCCGCAAATTTATCGACCTTCTAGACGGTTCAACCCAACCTCTCAACAGCCGTTCACGTCGACAACTGAACAAATTTAAACTCATGAATGGCGGCTGCCTTTACCACGTCAACTATCATCCTACTGGCGACAAATGTGTCCCTGTGGTTCCGCGTTCCCTTCGGCAAGAGATATTACGAACTTTTCACGACGATGCCACCGCTGGTCATCTTGCCTACATAAAGACATACGATCGCATAAAAAGCCGCTTCTTTTGGCCTGGACTTTCAACAAGTGTTGCCAAATACGTTTCATCCTGTGAACCGTGTCAACGCCGTAAACAACCCACCTAGAGTCCAGGTGGGACGCTACAACCCCTTCATGTCCTTCGACTCCATTCGAAGTTGTAGGGATCGATCTGTACGGACCCCTTCCAGCCACCCCAGCCGGTAATCGGTGGGTAGTCACCGCGGTTGACCACCTCACCCGCTATGCCGAAACAGCGGCTATTCGCACGGGTTGCGCTTCAGAGGTTGCGGAATTCTTCTTGCAAGCAATCTTCCTGCGCCATGGTCCGCCTCGCGTTCTGCTTAGTGACCGCGGAAGAACGTTTCTTTCTACTCTTCTTTCCGAAGTTCTTCGTGCCGCTGAAACCGTTCACAAGACTACGTCCAGTTACCACCCGCAGACAAATGGCATCACTGAGCGCTTCCACCGTACTCTTTCCGACATGATTTCCTTTTACATTCGACCGGACCACACCAACTGGGACACCATCTTACCTTTTGTCACCTACGCCTACAACACCGCTGTACAACAAACCACAGGATTCTCTCCTTTCTTCCTTGTCTACGGCCGTTCCCCTTCTTCGGTACTTGACACATCTTTCCTTTATGCACCCGGATCTTCTACTGCAAGCCTGCCCGACCAGTTTGTTTCCCGACTTGCGCACTGCCGCAGCCTTGCCCGTATGAACACGGCAGCCTGCCAAAACAGCCGCAAGTCCCGCTACGATGAGAGCCATCGTTCTGTCTCCTACCAACCTGGGGAAGAAGTCCTACTGTGCACCCCTCTTCGTGCCCCTGGGTTATGCGAGAAGTTCCTTCCCCGCTTCATTGGCCCCTACACAATCCTCGCGCAGACCTCACCAGTTAACTACCGCGTAACCCCTATTTCCGGTGTCAGTGACCGCCGTTGCCGTGGAACTGAGATCGTTCATGTTTCCCGAATCAAGCCTTTATTCGACGGGCTTCCTCGACCTGACTGTGACGGCCAGGATGGCCGCTTCCGCGGAGGGGGGATAATATTGTAAGCGCGAATCTTAAATGTCCCGTCATCAGGCCATAGCTCAGTATTATGACTGGCCAATACCGCCTTCGTGTTTCGTCGTCGTCGCTGCATTGTGTGCGTCCATCATCATCTCATCGCTCGTCGTCTTTCTCGGACGCGCCATCATCGCCATCGTGGTTGATCCTGTTCTGGCCAGGGTACCGCTCGTCGAATAAACGTCGTCCTTCAAGTCTCCTAGCGTTGCCTCTCAATATATGTATATATATATATATATATATAGTATATTATATATATATATATTTTAATATATATATATATATATATAATATATATAAAATATATTTTATATATATAATATATTTATATTGTCACGAAGCCAAGGACGACGCAGTTGTTTGGAAAAGAAACAAGTTTATTGGAGCGAACTTGTGCTCCCCTAACAACTGAAAAGAATACAGAGGCGGCGAAGCAGCGGTCAACAACGTGACGTACGTGCGTCGGCGAGCGTCGCAGAATCGAATGCCGCGGCGTCTGCTGTGCGGGCTTTTATCTTTCGGCGCAGAGTTTCTGGAACCGTCGATTCACATCCAGAACATTGTAGATCACAGAAGATTATTCTGGGCTAGCGGCGTTAGGGCGAAACACTTTGCTTATCTGAATGAGATAGCCCGTGCGGCATAAAATAAAGAATGGAACACGCGCTTCGCATAGGGACACAGATAACAGAGCCGGGCGCGGCCGGGCATTAAAAACAATAAATAAATAAACCCGTACATGGTTTCGCGGCAATATATATATATATATATATATATATGATATATATATATATATATATATATACTATATATATATATATATATATACAAGAGAAAAAAACTTCCAACAAGGTAAAAGCACGATTGTGGCCTACGTTTAGCAAAAAGAACTTGCTTTCTTCATATATATATATTATATTATATATATATATGAACAAAATTTTCCTGGACGCCGGTAGAAAATACACAAAAATTTTTTCGACCACGGTAAAAAAAGAGAACAGAATAATAACGTTTCGGCCGAGGGACCGGCCTTGGTCGAAAAAATTTTTGTATTTATATATATATATATATATATATATAGATATATATATAATGAAACCTTCGAACAAGGTAGAAACCACGATTGTTGCCAACGATGAGAGGATCTGCGTAAAGCATCTAGACTAACTCAAGTCCACCCTTATGAACCGGACCCACCCCAAAAGCTCGCTTGATCAGGCGTACCAACCTGCATATAATTTCAAAACGGATGTCGTGCTCAAAAAACAGCGACAAAACGAAAGCGCCAGGCTGCCTGCCCTAATAACTAAATTTTCAAACGCCCTGCCAAACGTAAACAATATCCTGCAGAAATACTACCCCATGATAGCCAGTAAAGACCGACTTAAAAAGACGTTCCCGTAAGCACCAAGGGTTACCTACCGGAGAAATAGAAACCTAAAAGATATTTTAGTGCATGCTAAAACAGGGCCTTCAAAGCAACCCGCCATAGCTAGCTGCTCCCGTCCCAGATGCAAGACTTGCAGGCACCTGCAGACAGACTGCATTGTAAAAAGCACAGCCAGTAATTATTTTCACAAGATTAATTCAAGTTTTGTGTGCACTTCATCCAACATTGTGCATATGTTGGAATGCTCAATGTGCCACAAACAGTATATAGGCGAAACGAGTCAACCTATGAGCCTACGTCTTACGGTCACCAGGCAGATACTCTTAGCAAATCCTCCATAGCTGTAGCGCAGCATTTCAACCAACCAGGCCACAACTTTTAATGGTTTAGTGCCTTTTCAGCCACAACTTTTATTCTCCCCCTTCTCTACCTTTTCTTTTGACATGAGGCTTGCAGATAGCTTCTGATAAGGACTCCTCTCACCGCCTGTTCGGCTTCCGGTGTTTCTGAGAACCTTTCGGTAGGCCGCGCGGCGGGGCAGCAAACACCCTCGGATCCTTTCTCTGCAAGAATTTCCCGGAATACCAACCCCCGGCTGACTTCCCTCTTCCCGACTTCGCGGCTCAAACTATACAACCTTCTTTCCCCCTTAATATCTCCTGCCACATAATCCCAAAACAATACGCTTTCTCAATTCCACTTCCTTCTCTCCTCTCACCTGGGGACCTACCCCTGTATAGAGCGTGCCAGTAAGGCGAGGGGTAGCCCTGACGAAGGCAAGTCTATTTGCTGAAACGTTGGCAACAATAGTGGTGTCTACCTTGTTCGAAGTTTTCTTTTCTTATATATATATATATATATATATATATATGTGTGTGTGTGTGTGTGTGTGTGTCTGTGTGAGTGTGTGTGGTATCTCAACATATAAAAGTAAGGCGGTTTTTTTCGACATGAGCTACATTCCAGATTCAGGAACCAAAACCTAGTCGAATAAAACTGCACTGACAAGAAAAACTCGCGAACTTTCCCCTAAAAAAGGGGTGGCAAGAAAATAGTTGAGGTAATGCCCTGAAAATGTGTGCGTAGATTGTTGTTCGTATCGAAAATGAGCCAGATTCTGCAGTTTAACGGATCAAAATGAGGCAAACCCATATGCCCAATGGGAGTTCGATTTTGGCGTGACTGTTTAACCCATTTCGTGGTTGTTTCCGGAAGTTTTTTTGTTGCTTTGCGGAGGTGGCTTATTATGAATTCAGACGGCACTTAGGAGATCGGCAAATTGTCTGACCCCAGATGTCAATGACGAAGTGAACGGAATAAGAACTGAACGATGTGAAACTGAGAGATGTCAAATAATGATTTCATTTCATCTCACCCGCCCCTTCGAAATAACTCTAGTTATGTTTATTTGTATACTCCCATATTTACCATTTTGGTACTTAATTAACAAGCCGCCGCTTACAAGCACTGGCAAAATTTTCTCCCCTCCCTCTGAGAGTACGAACCACCTCATTAAGGTGAAGAAGAATGCATGAGCAGCCTTCTTGAAGCGTTTTGGAAATTCATGGCAAATCAAGAAAGAGCTCCCTTACTTCATGAGTGCCTTCAGGCGTGCCCAAAAAAATTACTCAAACGAAAATTTCCAAAAGAGGTGCTAATGGGGCGACGAGGCCTCACCTGCTCTCCTGGTATAGTTCTAGGGTTCTTGAAGCCCTGTTGCATATTTAGTGCCTTTTCAACCAAACCTCAATCGCACCGTGATTGATAGTCAATTTAAATAAAGTTTTCATAAGAATGCGCATCAACTGGAGTGTTTCAATTCAATATGAGGCAAATTCAAACTTATCAGCCCAATATTGCTCAAATTCACGGCATTAGTTTTAAGTAGTTGTGGCAATAAACTTCCCCTAGCAGACATGTAAAATATATCATATTTATAGCTTAGACGGCGTTGAATTTAGGACCGGTGACAACCTTCCGTTTGTCTCTCAAATTTGCGTTAGATTGATCTGGCTCATTTCGAAAAAAAAAACGCCTAAGTGTTCTCCCCAAGCTCCGCGGCGGTGAAAATTCCGCCTACTGCTTCGCTTCACCGCCCGCTACCTTGGGTAGGCCGCCCACCGCTCTGACTGACCAGTTTGAAATGCAAGCTTGAGGAAATTAAAAGGGCCACTGTGTGAAAGCAACGCCAAAGGCAGCCAGCCGCACCTCCCGCCACGTGGTTACGTGAAAAGGAGCCTAAGAAGATGTTTTTTGAAGCACCTTTGAAGTCTCAGATTTCCAGCTGCGTGCAAATTATAAACTCAATGCCTGCGCTTGTCGCTTTCTTATTTTTCAGTGTCGTGAAAAGCTTCCACTTTTCACCACGCTGCAGTGCTAGAATATCCGTTATTGTACCAGAGGTGTCCCATTTTCATGATGAAGCTTCGAAGTTTCAAGACTTGAAACTTTCAGGTTTCGAGTTTGAAGTTTGAAGTTTTAAGACAAATCTGCGCTTGTGTAGTTTTCATGCGTTCTTGTCAGCGTTATTTCGTGAGCAGTTCAAAACTTCACTGTTAACTATCTACTTAATACGCGTAAATGAACCTCCGCGTAATGATAGAGCCGTCATAGGGGCCAATTGTCATGTAACTCTTGTTGGGAAAGTAGGGATCGGAATTCCACAACCTTTCAAATTCACAGCGAACTATTTATGACAAGTAAATGAAACTAGCCGTTATGATTTTTCGTCATAGCAGCTAATTGTCATGTATATTTGGTTACGGGGTAGCTTCGACAAAACAAGGGTTGCAGCAGTTTTTCCTAAGCATACACCTCCCGTAGATGGCCACATTGAATACAGACAGGAATTGTGCTACGTTTGCAACTTCTCTGTGAGCTAACTGCATTTGACGAGTAAATGAAGGTCGGGGAAAAAGAGCCGTAATAGCGGCGAATGGTAACTGAATTTTTTGTTGCAAAGTATCGATAAAACAAAAGGTAGAGACGTTTTTATAGCCGTAGTGAAGCAGACGGGGATACTGTAACATTTAGAGCTTCACTAGGTGTAATTTGTGGCAAGTAAACGAAGCTCAGATTAACAATAGGGGCGTCATAAGGACAATTTGTCATATTTTCATTGAAAAGTTTCGATGAAACAAGAGTTACCACCGATTCCTGCGGAGCATTCGTAATGAGGTTGACTTTGCCTCGAGTTGTCTTTTTGGCTTCGGGGAAAAATGCGCACCTGCACTTCCAGGTATAGAACAACCATAATCCATCTCCTGGGCACGTTCCGGTTTGAATTCAGAAGATATTACACACTTCTGATTTCCGGGTATACGATCGGTCTTGGCCGTTGTTGGCTCAACGAAAAATTACACCATCTTCCCGTAGGGGAACCCTGAGTAGTATGCGAAGCAGGCATGGGGTCGATTCAAGCGCCCATTAGTTTTCAGTTCGTCGTTTCCGTGAGGTTGAGGTACGTAGCTACCGTTGTATTTACCGTTTGGTTTCCATGGTAACTATCACACTTTTCACTTACCGGAACTACGAAATGGGAAATTGCGTTGACCCCATGGCTGTTTCGCATACTACTCAGGGTTCCCCTACGGGAAAATGGTGTAATTTGTTGGAGGGGGGTGGGGGGTGTAGAGCGGAGACGCATTAAAGAGAGAGAGAGAGAGAAACGTTGTACGTGGTATGAGTTTGTCTTTATTTAAGCATTCTCATCATCATGTTCAACATAGGTGACGTCGAGCTGTGGTTTGCGTTCCGCTTTGATTATGACCGGTTTATGGTCCATGAAATGTAAAGTCAAGGGCTGTTCTAGTGATGAACCCTAAAGTTGCTGAAGATGAGGTCGATGCACGTTCCCCGGATGGTTGTGGGCTGCTTGTAATCATGGCCTGCCGAGACTCGCCGACGCACGCCGCTGCCGACGACGATGAAACGTCGAAGGCGCGTGAAGTATTCTCGTCCCGTGCCGGCCCACGAAGACACCGGCAACACTGTCGCTGCAGGAACCCTTAAAGGGAAGCGTGCTCGTCTCGTGCCGGCCCAGGAAGACACCGGCAACACTGTCGCTCCAGGAGCCATAGAAGGGTCCGGGCGTTCAGCAAGCCGAGCATGCGCAGTGGGGGTGTGGACGGCGCAACAACGACAACGACAAGGGAGGGACATAGCCGCGACCATGAGATTCTTCGCATCTAATAGTGAGGCTTGCGCGCTCAACGCGACAAATGCAGGCACCTGCAAAGCGTTCATTGCTGCCATCACACGTGTGCCAACACCAGTGGAGCTCGGCGGTGGACAGCACCACACAAAAAAAACCAGGGTCGTGTAGCACTCCGGGTGTGTATGCTGAGCATTCTTCCCCCTTTTAAACGACAATCACCCGTTATCGTTGGGCCTGGTGATGGCCGATGCCTCCTTCCGCATTTTCACCGGCCCGACAAAGTAGACGAAGCCGGTGCCACCCAGCATATGTCGGTAGGCTCACTCACAGGTGCACTCACACCCCCCCTCACCACTCATGAGTGAGGGGTGAGTGACGCGGGGAGCCTAGCTCACCAGTCGCGATGTTTATTCTATCCCTTCCGTATCGATAAACTAGGGTTGGTTGTTATATTTTAAATACAGTGCGGAGATACATTTTGTTCAATTTGGTGCTACAAGATCATGACTACTATCGGTATTATACGATACTGTCATTTCGAATCATTTCCTGCCAGCATTGTGGTTTCCAAGAAATGCTTCTGTCCGCCGGAACGATAAAAATTACCAACCCAAAATAAATTGTTTAATAGTAAGTATTATGGTGCTTACGTGAAAGTATTGAACACCTCTCAACAGCCCATTGATGCTATATCGGAGGTAAAACTTTTGACGACAATCTCATTAGTGCGCTTATTGATTAAACTGAAAAAAGAACAAAAAATACCATAGCACTCCCATTTGTCATTGCATGACGGGTGTAGTTCTCCAACTCATCAGTCAGAAAGATTTCTGGCACACTTAGTATAAGACCGAGGAAATCCATCTTATTATGCAAGATACCGCACCTTCTGCAACAAAGTCAGCAGTGCTCTACGACCACACAAGAAAGAATATTACAACTTTAAAATAATTGTTAATAATTGAGTAAACTCTAAGATTGTATGGCGAATAACCAACTCTATTGCTAGGACCATGACCACAAGCTTCATTATTCCTGGCGTCGAAGTGCCTGGCATCCAAGCATTTCTGCAAGCCTTAATCACCTCTTTCAAACAGTATTTTGCGAGTATTTGCAAGAACAGCACAAGTGCAATTTACTCAAACCCCCATCACCCTCCCTGGGTTCTTAATTATTTTGGCTTCTTCTATGTGATCCTGGAGGAAATAGCCTCAGTTGCCAACACTAAGACAGTAAAGCGCACTACTTGTGGAAATAAGGTGTCATCAGTCATATTAAAATGATGCAAACACTGCTATGTGCTCCTCTCGCAAAACTATTTACCGTGTCTTTGTATACTGGCACATAACCTGAAGTTCTAAAACAAGCGATCATAGTCCCCATATATTAACATGGCGATCACAAACTGCCTAAAAATTATCGTGCGGTTTCGATTCTTAGCTCCATCAACACACTGTTAGAAAAACATGTAGACAAGTAGTTCACTGAGTTTCTGCATTATGAACAGGTATTAATATCCAGTCAATATGGCCTCAGATTCAAATTACCCCTTTGTACAGATCTTTTATCAGTAACGGAAATGATAAAGTCATTCTTAAATGATAAGTATAATTTTAGAAAAAGTTTTTGATACCGTTATCATAACACGTTATTGAACCGTTCCAATGCTACGTATTCCGCGGAATGAATGAATGAATGAATGAATGAATCAATCAATCAATCAATCAATCAATCAATCAATCAATCAAATCTTTATGCAACAACAGGTGCTGCAAGGCACCCGCCGGGTGGAGGGGATCCTCAGTCCGGGATCCCCTGCCAGTGCCTGGCTCCGCGGCCCTGTTCACCAGGTCAAGCTGCATCGCAGAGTCCTGGCTAGCTGGCTAACCGCGCCTTCCACTGTTGAATAGAGAGATTGGAGATTAGTTGTAGACCTGGTGCTTTCTGGCACTCCCATACATGATGGTATAGGTACCGAGTGCTGGGCAGTAATTACAGGTAGCTTGATATTCGTTCGGATATATGGCGTGGAGGAGGAGGCGGTGCGTATAGGTGTTGATTTGGACTCTTGAATGTGGTAGCTTCATCTCTTGTGAGTTGCGGGTGTCGATGGAGGAACATTCGTCATTGGTCTCTATAGTGGGCCAAGATAGGCGTGTAGCGCAGGAGAGCTTGTTAATTGGATGCCAGGGGTGATGATCCTTCCGCGAGAGAAACTGCCCGGTCTATATTAGCGCGGGCAGCGGTGTGAGCCGCCTCGTTTCCCTCGAGGGATTTGTGACCAGGAACCCAGACTAGGTATACCTCGGGAGTGCTCAGGCCTCTTTGGAGAATATGGAGTGCCGTTTTGGAAATGCGTCCTCGTTGATAATTTCTGCAAGCGGTCGGTGAGTCCGTGATTATGGTGACTGTGTCGTGGTCAGTAGTTATTGCATGGGCGATTGCCGCTTCTTTCGGCACTATCGATTGATGTTGTCTTGACCGTGGTAGAAGTTATTTCCTGTCTCTGCCTGTTCACTACACAGGTTAGATGCGCGGGAAGGTGCGGATAAGGAGATGCGTCCACATAGAACGTATTGCGGTCATTGATATATTTTGTGGACATGGCTTGTGCTCGGCCAATAGATCGGGCCTCAATGTAAGTCGGGTGGATATTTCGTGGAATTGGAGCCACACGTGTGCACTGGTGTATCGGCAAAAATATACTTGTTTTTTATCTTTAACCAGTGGTATGTTATAAGCCAATTGTCGAAAAGTCGCGTAGGTGTTATCTTGATGCGCTCTATTTGGAAAACGTGGTGCGCTTCCTGTACTTCTTCCCAGCGGTTATACACGCCTAATTGTACTCATTTTGACGTCGACACTTTGGAGAGCAATCCGAGGGTGGTTTTGTAAGCCTTACGGATTCTTATAATTTAATTTCCAGGTACGGCGTTCAATTTGCGATTCTACTGATCAGTATGACTTGTATAAATCTAAGAGTGTCTGATTCCTTGAGGTTGTGGCGACGGTGAGCGATGCGCTGAATAATGTGCATCAGCTGGTTAACATCCCTTTGGAGAGGGGCGATTGTGTTGATTCAGGAGCCGGGGACAACAAGTCCCAATTTCGCAAATTGGGCACAGTTGGAACGGATTGGCCATTTATGAGTAGGACCGGGTCTGGGATGATTGCCTCCCTTTGTTTCGCCATACCAGACCAAAGCGCTGATTGTTCCGGCGCGCATTCGAGGCCTCGTGTAAAGAGGTAGTTCTTTGCTTTGTTTATAGTTGCTTGAAGCCCATCTTGTTGTTCCCGCATGGATCCTGTACGTGTCCATAAGGTGTTGTCATCCGCATAATTTCATGTAGAATGTGAGGTATTTCTTGTAATAATGGGAGAGATCTTTCGTGGCAAGATAAAACAAAAAGGGGTGAGATTCGTGATCCCGGGGGGTGCCAGAAAAGATAGTCTCGAACGGGGAAGTAAGCAGATTGTCAATTCCTATGGTTGCAGTGCGATTGGTAAGGAAAGTTGACACATAACTGTACATTCGCGGCAAACAATCAACGTATGCGATATTATAAAAAATAGCGTGGTGACTCACTTTATCAAAATCACCCCTTAAGTCTAAAGCAAGGATGCAGCGTGTATGTGTCTTGGGAAGCCGGTCAATGATTTCCTTTTTAATTTAGATGAGTATGTCCTGAGTTGATAGGTGTGGGCAGAAGCCATACATTTAAATAAAAAATATGCAGGGTCTCACTGCAAAACTTTTAAGAAGTTACCTCTCCAATAGTCAAAAAAGGTAGAAGTCGGTGGTGTTGGATATAATTTTTGTGTGATTAGTTCTCCAGTTTCCCAGGGATTCGTTATGGCACCACTTTTATTTTCATTGCATTTCAATGATGCCGCAGATGTGCTGAGTGTTTTTTCACCAGTAATGTATGCGGATGACACCGTTCTCATTGCGGCCCATTGACCCCCAATTGAACTGTTTGTGGCAGCTAACTGCGAGATACAAACTGCAAATAATTGGTTCTAATATAATCCACTACAACTGAATTCTGGTGAAACAAAGCTCATGGGTTTTCATTCACCGCGAATGAATACGGTCGGGGATGCATATGCTGTTTTTTAGAGGGTAAACGCCTTGACAGAGTTTCTTCAATTACATACCTTGGTGTCTTACTGGGTGAACAGTTCACATGAAAACCACACCTAGACTCTTTGTGCAAAAATCTCACTAGATCATGTCCCATATTACTTAAGTGTCGCAAGTACATCCAGCTGGACGCTCAGAGAACAAGCTATTATACATTTTCCAAAGCCATTTGACATATTGCGTCGGATTTTGGGGTTACAGATAGGCCACATACAACCAATTTTCTATTTTTTAAAAGGACCTTCCGTGTAATGATTTCGGCATACTAATGCACATACAAAACTGTTTTCAAAAATTTACGCCTAATGCCCTATAACGTTCTTAATAAGTACAAAAATACTCTAATGGTGCATAGGTGAATTACTTATAATATTTCCTTGCCCTGTCCTGCTTTCGAGACTTACAATTCAACTCCCAAACTGCCGCCAAAATAACTTTCTTGATGCTCGAAAAAATGCTTATGGAGATAGAAGAATAAGAAGTACCAGGTTTACTCTGGAATTCCCTACTGATGGCGATAAAAGTTTCTAATCATTTTTACACTACACTAAAAACTTAACACTCTGGAATTCCCTACTGATGCGATAAAAGTTTCTAATAATTTTTACACTACACTAAAAACTTAACTTTCAGTGCTACTCCTCATTTTTCTTGCTTAAAAGTCATTAGATTGAGACTTTTATGAGTTTGATGTTGGTGTCCCATCTTTAGTCATTTTCTAACACTGCTTATATGATGTGATTTAGAATTGTACTAAAAGGTGGGTTTTTAATTACGAGTAGGGACTCGTCGAAGAAACACAGAAAAAGAGGCTCCCAGTCAAAAAGTCAAGAACGCCATGGAAACAAAAGGGGAATACATACATACATCCCGGCCACGCCGACCGCTTTTCTGATGGAAGCGAAAAGCAAAAACGCCCGTGTGTACGAGATTTCGGCACACGTTAAAGATCCCCAGGCGGTCAAAATTAATCCGGAGCCCTCCACTACCGCACGGATCATCACCTGCGTTGCGTCGGCGCGTTAAGCCCTAGAATCAATCAATCAATATATATATAATATACATATATATATATATATATATATATATATATATATATATATATATGCATATGTACGTGCGGGTATTCATGACAGACGCGACTTATTTTGTATTAATTAGACCTAGATATGTACATGTCATTACACTCCCGGTTTTTTTGCATAAATCCCAACTTAGGGATTCCAATGTCTTGCATTATCCCTTTTTAAATTGATGATTGATAGGCAATTGAATTTTGGAGACACTTTGAAATATTCCACTCTTCCGACACTCTTCAGCATTCTAAATCCAGGCATTTTCAAGACTATATCTGGAGGGATGATTGTTCTAAACGCTATCCGCCGCAGAGACACAATCTCATGATGGTTTTTCTGAGTAATGTGAAAGGAGCAGCATTCGCTATAGCGATATTAGAACTAAGCCTTGGAGTGGGGACAAACTTTAGACACAAGAGAAAAAGAGGTGGCTGGTGCTTTTATCCGGCCCCTCTTTTGGCGTTCCCCTTCCTCATTCATTCCGCCACTGTATTTACCTCAATTGTGAAAATACCTTTGCGACCACTGACATTTGTCTAGATGCACGGTTTTGTTTGCGAGGTGCTCTTCGTGCTTCGCAACACTTCAGTATGTTGTTGCATTATTACGACGATATGCAGTGGGGAATAACCCAACACAAAAACAACAAAAAACACTGTATCTATTTCCAACTACGCGCAAACTCACCCAGCGTTCTTCTCCCGACCTAGTGGCTTTGACAACTAGTCACCCGCATACGTCTGCTGTGACGTCTTTCCCGCTGGTCGGTCATGCAGAATGCTATGATTTTATTCGAATTTCGGACAGAAACCAGACATTTGGCTACAACGACTATCTCGTTTTTTTGTACGAAGCTTGCTGAACGATTGCGTAGGCTTTCTTCCTCGATGACGAATCGCAGTGAAGTGCAAGAGGATTCTCAGAATCTGCTCTTTTTCTACTTACGCAGCCGCATCCTAGAACTGTAATTTCAGTAAAGGTGCAAAAAAAGCCAAAGCAAAGCCCATAACTTCGAAATACCCCTACCAAGCTCATAAATTCTCCCCTCGCTGTTGCGTGCATGGTTTCAGAAGACAAATCCTGCCCCGGAGCGACTTGCGAAAAGCCGACCATGAGAAAGGTAAATGAACCGAATTCTTTGTAGCTTTCAATCATGGATAAGTGCTTTGGCATAAACGCCCTGCCAGAATGCAAAAATGGGCTCCCATAAATTCACAAATGCGGTCATCTGATAGTTATTTTTGTTGTGAGATATACGACCTAGGATTGGTAATGGCGATTCTGTATTTTAAATTCTCCCAAAAATCTCAACACTTATTTGCTACAAATTCCTTTCTTTCCAAAAATGACAGACAAAAGAATTCGCACGTGCAAGTTCAGACTGCCCCTCTGCCACGGTAGTGGCGATGAATAGATATGCGCCTCCCTAGGCCGCCGTTATTCTTAGCATGTTGGCCACACCTCGTAATCATTCTTGGCTAATGTGAGGACTGTTTAGCGCCTACACTCTAAAGCAGTTGCACACTTCAGGTGAGGTTGCGTACTTATTGCCGTACTCAACGTATTACCACAGCCGTATAACACCTGTGGTCACGCCAGGGTCAGAAACTTTAATTCTACTGCCGGCTGATCACGTTAAAGAAAACCAGAGAGCCGACGGTCGCATTTTGAATTTCACTTCTTTTCGCTTGCCGTCATGTGAGGCGGCGTACAGTCCGCACTTTTAGACGGAAAATTTCCAAGCATTCCAAGGGAAGGGGAACGAGCAGTGGCACAACTCGCTAAAGACAGATGGAAGTCATTTGAAAGCATAAGGTTGAAGGAGATCGCGAAGAAAATCGTGTGAAGCTGACAAAGAGTAAGGCCTCCGAAAAGACGGGGCGGAAGCAAAGCTTCGCAGGCGTTCATTTTGATATTGATGCTTCCACATATAGAACTGTTAAGAACTGCTTAGGTGTCTTTGAACTGTCCTCGCTTAGTGGGCTAGTTCCCATGATACTACCCTGTAGGTGACAGTCAGTGATTTGAATGCAGATTAGTCGGGACCAAAAACGGTGTAGTTTACGCTCTTGTGTTGGAGGCAATTGGCTTGCGATGCCCCACCGATCCGGCCCAACCGAGCACCAAGCAACATACATGTATCGATCTTACATTATCGAAGAATATACCTAAAGCTACGAATGTGCCGATCAGTGTATTTAATAGCGACAACAAATCTATTGTGACCACCGTTACGAAGTGGCAATGACTTTGCAGTTCTTTTGGTACTCCACGTTGTAAGGATGGCATGATCTTGACTTTTTCGAATCATTCAGTCAATCAAGTGTGTGGTAAAATTTTGCATTTTTTTTTTTTGTGTAGCATATCTTAATATTTCATCATAGCACATTATATATGTAGGGCTTTAAGGAAAGATTTGCGCGTAAGTGCGGGGTGTGTTTGTTGTTTAAAGGGGCGGTGTTACAGCTTATAAAACATCTGCTCGTACATCAGAGGTGAACAAGTTTTAACATATCTATGTGTGCAGAAACGTCCTGATGCGGATAGGCAGAAGAAAAGAAACAACGTAAGATGCCGTGGATTAGACATTTTGACGATTATCTAAGCTCTATCTTTGATTACGCATCTACTTCAAATAATTCCGCCATCGTAGTTAGCGGTCACAATGGGAGGTTAGTTAAAGTAAAACAAACCTTGACCGCCGGCTCTAAAGGGTGTGCATCACACTAGAACCACCCATACGAGCACATGAAGACGTTTACATGCGATTGCTGAACGTTGTCATAGAAAGCAAAGTACTTCAATAAGGAACGCTCTTGTTATTTTAGCGAAGATAAGCGTCGATTTTTAGGGTAGACGTCGACAGGGGTATACTGAACATTCCCAGACATAAGAATGTTTTTTAGGTTTAATAACGTATAGTTACGAGACTTGAATTCACTCACATAAGAACCAAGAATTTACTTGTTCTAAAGAAAGCTGATGAAATTAGGCCACTATGAACAGCATACTAGGCGCTATTGTGAATCATGTAACGCACACGCGCAAACACGAAAGTACAGAAAAGAAGCACAAAAGCGATTTTTTGTGAATTTTACCCTCTGCTTTCGCGTGGTGGGATTGACGACACACGTCGATCAAATAGCGCCGCGTTCGGTCTTCTTGCCAATAATTAAGGCACAATAGCCGCGGTATAGTGTAAGCACGCGAACTCACCTCCCTTACTGTCATCGTTATTTACTTTTCGTCCTGGCCTCCCCGTTAAATTACTTCACTGAAACGATCGACTCAATGGGGTACAACAGAGCTTCGAAAACGGAGAACGGCTGGCACAGGGATCCCCAAGAAAAAGAATTCGCTCATGCATGCAATGACACAATCTCACTACTTTGTTCCGGGAAATAACCTCGAAGAGCGTAGAAAGCTCATCGCGGATTTTCTTTCGCTCTACGCCTGTTATAATTTTGCCCAAGGCACTTTAATAGTATTTGGCGAAATACTATACTCCCGAGCGCATCTTTCACCCGGTGTGGTAGGAAGCCGTAATATTATTCCGAAGTCTAGGAAACCAGAAGCCAAAAAACAGCCGTAAGTACAAATCTGGCAACCGCATTGGAATAATCCCCCACCTTCACTTCCCGCCATAACATACGCGCAATCAAAAAGGCGCGCGAAGCTTCGAGAAGTTCTTAAAATTTTAGAGGCAAAAGTGGTTGCGTATGGACCGAGTTACAAAAAATCGGTTACATGGGAGTGTTATGTTTAAATCTCTGTTTATGTTATTACTCTTTCGTTATCCGGCAGTTTCATATATGATGCCCTAGAAGAACTAGATATTGGTCCTTAGCCCGTCCTCTCAGTTCCTGCGCTTTATAGCCCCCCCCCCCCCCTTTTCTTCCTCATTTTCGGTTTAACACCTGTGAATTCTCCGCGCATGCTGACTGCCGAAACTTTCTGCCGAGAAACCACTAGTGAGTCAATCGCCCGTTGTGACCATTTATATAAGAATGTGATAGTTCAATTCAAAATGTTCCAATAATAGACAACCTATACGTGATAAATTCTCCAACTAAATGAAACATTTTGCTATAACACGGAGGACACTACTTACCACGAAGCAGACCATTCCCTAGGTATATTGGTACCAGCAAAAAAAACTCTGACTATGTAGCGGGCCCTTTCTCCTGTTTCTCACGCTGAAAGCAAAGTGATGTTCGACGTGGAGAAGGCAATAAAAAATCAAATTACAATCAAGTGGCTGCCCATCTTCATTTTGCATTCCGCGGGCTTTCCGGCTGTACACTATGGTCATTCCCTAGCGTTTTTTCAAAGCGTTTGTTGCAACATCACTTTGCCACGTCTTGTTCAGAAAAGCTCGCCCGTTTCGCGCGTGGGTTTCTTACAGGCCCGACAGTTTTGCTCAATCGCTGCTGTTATGCATCGCACATGCAGTGTCCTCACCTTTCACGCATTTGCATGCATCGCCGTATCGCCTTCTCCGCCTCTACATCATAGGGTTGCTACATACCTTAACAGAAGTTCCCTGGGCGTGCTGTCTTTTTTTAGTACGGGTGTTGCGAACACTAAATGGCCTACCGCGCCCACCGCTGCACACTCTCAAACTCCCCTCTTTTGGGATAGCACAACCCAGACAGCTGAAGCAGGAACTCCCGAGGCTAGCGATGCTGGCAAGACGGTGTTTGCAGCAGCAGAAAAAACTGGCAAAAAGGTGCTCCCGAAAATGACACCAGTGGAAAAAGGCAGCAACAAATATAATTCTGATGACAAAGAAGTAAAATAGACAGTTCGATCGATGCTTGCCGCAATCCCTCTCACTTGGCGACATGTAATATTAGCAGCATGTAAGCGCAACTGAATTTTGTTTTATACAAAGTAGTCATGAAACAAATAACAATGGTTTCTTTGCGCACATAACTAAGAAATATTTCTACGTGAAGGTTTTCGCTACAGTCTTTAGAGGAACCGATAAGTTAATGTTTAAATGTTGATTGATAGATTAATTATTTAATTGATTGATTGATTGATTGATTGATTGATTGATTGATTGATTGATTGATTGATTGACTGAGTGACTGACTGAGTGACTGATTGATTGATTGATTGATTGATTGATTGATTGATTGATTGATTGATTGATTGATTGATTGATTGATTGATTGATTGATTGATTGATTGATTGATTGATTGATTGATTGATTGTGAGGTTTAACGAGGAGAAACTGCGCAGGTTATGAGGCGCGCCGTAGTGGAGGGCACCGGATTAATTTTGACCTCCTGGGAATCTTTAACGTCCGCTGAAATCTCGAATAGACGGGCGTTTTTGTTTTTCGCCTCCATCAGAAAAGCAGCCGCCGCGGGCCGGAAATCGCTGTTTAATGTGTTTCTGTACCTAACTAAACGAAAAATTTGTCCCCGCATTGCATTATTACTCATTGACCTCCACAGTTTTGCGTAGAGCAAAAACTTCCACACTGAAGTAAAGGTGTGCCTCAGATTTTATTTCATAAAATATATCTCTTAGCCAAATTAAAATAGCCTCGGTTGACCATAATTCCGATATTTAGTTTAGTTTAGAGACAAAACAAAAGGATTTGATCAATAACTGGGCAATTACAAGCGCTGCCAACAGCGAATCGTTACCGTCGTTGCGTGAGCTTTTTTTCAAAAACAGAGGTAGCCAGTACATTTATCCCCTAATAAACAGCGGGTGTTAAACAACATAATAATATGGATCGCACAGTGTCTTCCTCCGGATCATAAAATAGATAAATAATTTGTTTTGTAAAAAGATAAAATTATCTTTTTGTTTGCTTCCATTTTCTGTCAGTGATTATTGGTTAAGTATACGGGTGCTCAAACACATCATTCTCAGAAATTTTGGATTTTCGGCAACCTGAAGTTGGTCGGTTTCTTATTAAGTAATTGCATTTATTTCTTAAATCTCGAACATTTTACAACCTCCGGTAAGCAGGAGAAAACTATTGAGTTGCCCATAACCCGCCCGAAATTGCAGAAAAAAAATGTATGAGCAATGTCACAGCAGCCTGTTCGCGGTTATTTTGGCCCAGCCACAGCTGTCCTACCGTCCTTAGAACATCTTGGAACTTCGTGATAGTGAATTCGTTGACGCAACCTGTTACAATCGCCAGCACGTTGACTTGTGCGGGTGGCTCGCTAAGTGGATGTAAAGACCACCAATGTTCCTTCTAGTGTTAGCACGTCTTTGGAGGACCGTTGCGTTATCTTAGAGTTAAGTAGGGAATTCTGTGAGCCTGTCTTGACCATTGCGAAATATAGACAGCACTTTTAGCCCCGGAGAATAACGAAGCGGTTTGGATTCCCGGCTGCGGCGGCCGCTTTTCTGCTGGAGGCGAAAAGCAAAAAAAATAGCAGTGGCTTAGCTCGGCTATGCCAGGATATACGTTGCGTGAGGTGAGGTTCAGCTGGTTATTCTTATGTTTCCTGGTTGTCTAGGATTAGCTGATTATCATGCTTACTGCTGCTAAAACGATTTCCAATCCAATCCAATCCAATCCAACCCAATCCTAGTCCAGTCACTGCTCCACGTGCATGCGCAGCCCGGCCCTCCAGAAGCCACGCGAAACGGCCATCACGCGGCTCCTGCGCAGCGTCAAACTTGGCTACTGCGCAACCGAGGCGCACAGCTGGGCACGCGCCGGCGCCAGTGCTTCTACCGCGGCTATGACGTCACTCCTATGGAATGCGCAGACCGGCGAATGTGCAGACCTCAATTCCCTACACATCCGTACGTCCAATTGGATTGGATTTCCTTTCAAATCCAATACAATACAATTTAATCCAAGCCAAGCCAAGCCATTCCAATCCAATCCAATCCAATGCAATCCAATCCAATCCAATGCTCCACGCGCTTGCACAGCACGGCCCTTCAAGGTCCGCGTGAAACTGCTCAACCTCGGCCAGTGTAGCTTACGCTACAAAACCCCGTGTGTACGAGGTTTCCACACTTCTGTGGCACGCTTGTGCTGGCATGCTGATGCAGGCACGCTGGCAAGCGGGCCAGCTATTAACTGGGCACAACGACACGCGCGCGTGGTCGGGGAAACGCTCATACTAGCCTCTGTTGAGGAAAACTGCGTGATCGATAAAAAGTGTGGATTTCAAAAAGGCCGCTCAACTGATACTCAATTGCTAGGACCTTACATGACCATGCTTTAACAGTACACCAGCGTGGACAGGCGGATATTAGATTTCTTGATCTCTACAATGCTTTCGATCGCGCATCATATCCAAAGCTGCTCTTTAAACAGAATAACACTATTGGAAATGGAAACAGTACTAATTGGCTATAAGCTTACTTGTAACATGATTTGAAGTTCGTGGAACTTGAAGTACAATGCTAAGATATAGTGCATGTTACGTAGGGTGTACCAAAGGGTAGCAGCGTTCGGCCCAATCTTGTTTTTTTTTCCTAGATAAAAGATATCGCAATTAAGATAGATGCAGCAGTACGATTGTTTGTATATATTTGCAGTTACCTAAAAGGAAATAAACACTCAGCATTACAAAATAGGGCTCAATGAAGCGCTGATAACATTTCTAAATGGTGCCAGGTTGGCAAATGTTGCTTAACTTAAACATGTCTGTTTGCATGACCGTTACTAGAAAAAATACCATCCATGTACCAGTATATGATATGCAAACGTTCTCAAAAGAGTGGTAGAATAAAAATAATTGGGAGTTATTGTCTCTGCTGACCTAAGGGTTAATAAATACATATCCTATATTACTGCTAAGGCCTTCTCTGCGCTCTACTCTATCAAACGCTCCCTCAAATCAGCTTCACCTGAGACCGAACTAGTTGCCTACACCTCCTTTGTACCCTCGGTACTAGAATATGGAATAGTAAGATGGTTCCCGTACACTAAAACGTCCGTAGAAAAACTAGAAAGTGTTCAGGGGAAAGGCGCTAGGTATATTGTCCAGAAGTACTGACGCCATGACTCCCCCACAGAGTTTCTCGCCCGTGCTGGAGCTCCCATACATCAGCGGTCGCGCTAGATTCCTTTGCCTAAAATTTGTTCGTCCTTTTAAATGGTGGTCTGAAGATTGACAAAATTAATTTCTTACTACCGTAAAATACAAGAAGCTCTAGAACGAAACATAGCCGACATTTAACCGAGTAGAGATTCTACACAGACATATTCAAGCACTCATTTTCTCCGCAAGCAATCAGACATTGGGACGCCCGACCAGTGGCATGCAGAAACCTTGATGTTTTTATGTCCCGGCAGTGTAAAGCCTGCACAACGACTGAAGCATTGCCGGTGTCAGTTATCTATTGTAGTTATCAGCCTGTCATTTTTGTGCGCATGTGTATGTGAGTGGCTTATTATATTGTTCGCCGGTTATAATATTTATCCCCAACTAGCAGGAGTACCCAGCGGTGCCCGGGTGGACCATTATATTAATGATACTAATGGGTATAACAGGTGTTCATTTATTTGATAGTTGTCATATTTGGCTAGTTCATCGTGAAGTGGTACACATTCAGGAGTGCCTGCCTGCTGTCAATACAGGAGCTGCAACCGCAGCGGGTCGTGGTAATCTGTAACGACTGGCTCTCGTGTTTTACTCAAACTCTCGCTAAACAAATTGCACCAAGATGGTGCGCTCGAGCGAGTGAGTCAGTGAGTAAAAAACGTTTTTTCGAGTCGGCGAAGTGGGAGTGGTTCCCTATTCCAGGAAACCATGTGGTAAGCGGGCACCCTTCGCTCTGGAGGAACAGTTGTCTGGACATCCAGATCGCTGGTAGGCACCAGGTTCTCCCACAGCTCATGGCTGGAAAGAGTGGATGGAAGAAAGGGGAGGTTGTTTTGCTTGCACTCTTAATATGATGTGAGGAAGAGTGCGAGGTTGTAAACACAACTTAAATACGGCAGGAGAATGCTATGGGGACACACAATGGAGGCCGACTGGGTGAGGGGTATTCTTCCTCATCGGTAATGCAATCTCAGCAAATATGAACGATGCTCATCGGTACAGTTTTATAAGTAACATGGGCTTCCTACGGGAAGCACGAGGTTGCAGGAAGTCCCAACAGATGGCGAGCGCTAACGTTTGCGCTATTTACCGGTCCGTCTTCACTTTCAGATTTATGATAAATGACAGGGCTCCGAAGGGAGGCGCGTGGTTGCAGAAAGTGCCAACAGATGGCAAGCGCTACGCAAACGCGGGAAAATTCAACTGATTTCTACATCCAGAGGGGTGTGAATTAAAAAACCTCGCGTGCCTCCTTATCCGCATGTTAGGACAAAACCCTGAAATTGATTTTTGGGCAATTGTATGGGCAGCATTTTCAAGCAAAAACGAATGCCACATGTCAACTGGCGGTGTGCTTATTGACGAATGTGTAAAAACACAGTGTTTTCTGGAAATCTTCCTTGCTTCTATTCTATGGGTGTCGTGGAATAATGTTGTAGAACAGTATTTAGATACCTGAGTAAGTTACCTATCTCAACAAAAACAAGTTCAATATCTCAAATGGCTTGCGATAAAAAAATTAAAATCTAAAAAACTATTTTACCACTTTTCACTCTCTCCATGGTGAAATTTTTGAAATTTTCAGCAATACTCACCTCCAACACTGTAATTACAATGTGCTCCTGAAATCTGAAGCCGTTTGAAAGAACAGTTTGGCTAGGGGTGGGCATCACCTGCTAGGCCTTTTTGGCTCGACAACTGTGTCATTTGTAAAAAACAATTTTGCCCCTTTACCGGTGTCGCAGGGTGAAATCCTTAAAAGCGGTTCTCTGCATTTGTATGAGTAACATATGCTAGCCAAAATCACGTGAATTAATGATTCGGCGAAAGATTTATTCCAGAATCTTTAGGTGCACCAATTTTTTGCTGGAATGCGGAAACACCTTCGGTAGTGTTGGTTAGGGTGAAATCCAAAAACTACTATTTAGATGTTCTTAAGGGCTACATGTATCAACAAAAAGCACTTAAAAGGGTGATGGGGGAAGGTGCTAATCACTTATTAAAGAAAACACAATTTCCCCATTTCCCTTGGTTAGGATTAGGAGTAAAATTTCCAAAATTCCTCTCTTAGGGAGCCTCTACGCAATGTCGCAAATGTACTCCCGAAATTTCTAGTCTCTAGATGCAGCACTTTTCGCTGGGCGTTGATGAGTCAGTCAGTCAGTCAGTCGTCAGTCAGTCAGTCGGGCACTTCATTATATAGGTATTAGATGACGGATTTTGGTTCACAAAATGGTATATAGTACAACCTTGAATCGCCTACTGTGGCAACCTTCTAGATCGTTGTCTTATTTCTCATGCTTTACCACTGACCTTCTTCAAATACATTATGGTAAACGCTGAGTCGGCGATAAACTTTTTTTGTACGTGTGCAATATCATTGTTCTGAATGTGTCCTCCACTTAAATGGTGAGCGACGCGTTCCTGCGCGCGTTTTCACCATCTCCCAAACCGCTTGTGGCCTGAATGACCAACGCGACGAAACATCCAACGAGAAGAAAGGTCCAATTCGTCACGTGATCGGGGAGACGAAAAATCCAATGAGACGAAAGGTCCAACCGAGCCTGAATGTCCAACGAGAAGAAAGGTCCAATCGAGCCTTAATGTTCGACGAGACGAAAGATCCACCGAGTCTGAAGGTCCAATCGATCCTGAATGTCTAACGAGACGAGAGATCCACCAAGTCTGAAGGTCCAATCGAGCCTAAATGTCCAACGAGGTGAAAGGTCCATTAAGACGAAGGGTCCAACAGTACTAAGGCCCGATTCAGCGTCTAAAGGTCCAACGAGACGAAATATCCACCGAGACGAAAGGTCCAACACCGGATATTCGTCTCATTGGATCTTTCGTCTCGTTGGACATGCAGGCTTGATTGTACCGTTCGTCTCGGTAGATCTTTCGCCTCGTTGGACATTCAGGCTCGATTGGACCTTTCGTCTCCTTGGATCTTTCATCTCGTTGGACATTCACGCTCAATTACACCTTCCATCTCGATGGATCTTTCGTCTCGGTGGACATTCGGGCTCTATAAATGAATGTCCGGAGCACTCTAAAGTTACCTTGGATGCCATCTCCCGCATTATGGTTGTGGGACCTTCTGCATTTTCACGTGCAACAAATTTTACACGATAATTTGAAGTAAAATGTACGCCTGGCACTTCTGATTTCCGTCGTAAAATTTGAGCCTGCTCGGATTGACCGTATTGCTCGCATCAACGGTATTGATGAAAGCAAGGTTGGTCGCGAGTACAGCCGGTAAAAGGCTTGTCTATAACACAGATTTCGTACTCTCAGCCCTGTCCTGCCCCTCCGGAGCGGGATTTGAATAAAACTACTGCGGAATTCTGAAGTCTTAGCCCTTCGCTTTTGCCTCCGACATGTTTAGAACGAGTATGTTTCGGCAGTTTTCGGATGTAGCTGGTTGAAGTTGAAATCGCTGTTATAGACAAGCGTTTTACCGACAGTACGTTGCTGAGAGTGCCTAAATAGAACTTCCGTTTTTTTGTTATGACCTGTTTTATCATTCGGGCAAACTATAAGGGTTTTTCTTGTTTTTTTTTTTTGGTGTGCAATAATATCAGCGAAAAAATAATGTTCCCGAGCTTCGTGCGCATGGCAGGCACGTGAGCGCTAGGCAAACAAGCAAACAGTCACGTGCTCTTCCATCCAAAACAGGAGGGTGCTACGACCGTCACCTGACACTTACCGCGTACGCTCGCGAGTGTCCGTCAATTGCTCGCAGCCGGTAAGAAGCGCTCGATGGCGGGTGAGGGTTGTATATTCTCAATGCGGTCTCATGAAGGCGTCAGTTTGATGTCTCATGTGTCATCCAGGATTTCACATAATAATCAGTTATTGAGATAAAACATCCAACTTGAATATATTCTCTTCTGGTATTTCGTTTAAATTTCGCGTCCACTTATACAAATGATGTTATTGTGCTTCACCCTGTCACAAGAGCAAGCGCAAATTCTGACCATGCGGACGCGCAATATTTTGGATGTGTTGTTAGAGTTCCGGAGGCTTTGGGAGCGCGTCAGAAAAGCAGCTCATTGCTTTCTGGATGGCTTACTCTGTCTACTAGCTGTTCTTATTGGCAGCCACAATATGGCAAGTATACAACAATGGGGAAACAAATGAAAGTTTGCCAGCAAGCAATACAAGGAAGTCGATCTGCAAGACTGACCTAGAGGCGTCATTATTCAGCGAGTCCAATGAAGCATTATAAAAATCAGACAAGAGAAAGACCGAAGGCAGAGCTAGCTGCAATTTAGGCTTCTCTTGTGCATGCGCTGCGCTTCTTTGAATTATTTCTTGTTGTCTTTCTCAGGATTAATATTTTTGGCTATTGGTTCAAACGCAAACATTCCTAACTTCTGCGTGCTACTGATTTCTAGTAAAATTTCGCACAGTTTTTTTTTTCACATTATGGGGTGTGCGACAAAACTCAACAAGTAAAATCACGCCACAAGTTTTGATATGGCTCCCTTTCTCACCAAGGCGCACTCATGCTATCTCAGTCATGTGTCTCATTAATTTCGGTTGATTGCATGTGTTAAGGCCTACCCTATTTCACAACCAACCACTTTCTATTGAGTCAACTTAAAATAGAGTGTTCGCATCAGAACAACTTCTAAAACAATATTTAAACCAAACATATTAAACACATAAGATATACTTTCTAAGCCTCCCTTGGGCATAAAAATGCTTTAGGGTGTACACCTACAATCTGCGTTTATCTTTCCAAACGTTTTACACTATAGCTTAACCTAAAACAATGATTTGAAAAATGCAATGACCTGTGTTAGCCGTAAAATACACGCTAGAAAAAGAAAAGGAAACATCCCCCTCGCGAGGGGCACGGTCAAATGAGCAGAGCATTTTCGGGGGGGCGCAACATACCCGATTTTATTATCTGGTTCGAAAGAAATTGACAGCGAGAGCGAACGCCGAGAACCGCCCCATCACGGCACGACCGCGCCACGACCACGTCACCGACTACGTCACGATCACGCCCACAACTGTTGTTGCTCCCGCGCCAAACTACGACGCTATGCGCAACCCCACCTGTTGCTGAACGCGATCCGAGCACGCAGAGAACACGCGAGGAGCAGCGGAGAGCAGGCGAGGAGGAGGTGGGGGAGAGGGCGCGCCTGGAACGGCTGTTGCGGACAACGAGGCACGCCAACGCCGGGTGTCATCGTGAGTTAAAAGAAATGCTCTGCATTTAAAACATCCCCCTCGCGAGGGGCACGGTCAAATGCAGAGCATTTTCGGGGGGCGCACATACCCGATTTTATCTCGTTCGAAAGAAATTGACAGCGAGAGCGAACGCCGAGAACCGCCCCATCACGGCAAGACCGCGCCACGAACACGTCACGACTACGTCACGATTACGCCACAACTGTTGTTGCTCCCGCGCCAAACTACGACGCATGCGCGCCCCACCTGTTGCTGAACGCGATCCGAGCACGCAGAGAACACGCGAGGAGCAGCGGAGAGCAGGCGAGGAGGAGTGGGGGAGAGGGCGCGCCTGGAACGGCTGTTGCGGACAACGAGGCACGCCAACGCCAGGTGACATCGTGAGTTAAAGAAATGCTCTGCATTTAAAAGGAAATGGACAGCTACAACAGGTATTTTCCGTTTATTCTCCAATTTGTTCCCACTTTAGACTTCTTACAACGCCGGAAGCTGAAAAGGCAAATATTTTGACCATATAAGCTCAGAGCTTCTTCAAGCCTTCGGTAAAACTATATTTAGTGCTCTCGATTGTGCATAATGGACGTGTTGCACTAATGCCGGTAAATACGTTTTGCAGTAATTCTATCTATTGACACTTCTGTGTAATCGAGAGGTATCAGCTTTAGAACATAGAAAAAATCGTCCTTAAAGCTTACTGGCCAAATTTAGCACTTACGCATCTGAAAGTGGAATTTTCAAACAGTAGATACGGTTAGCTTGTGTTCATTCGACCAGCGTAACAAAGGAACCAGTAGAAAATTGTGCGCGAAGTGGAAACACTACGAGGAAATAGCAACCTGTGCGCATACATACTCGAAATTCCAGTGAAACCCCTGCTGCCACGTCATCATAATTCTCTTTCATTTTTCTTTGTTTAGGTCTTTACCTTTCTCTTTGCAAGAGCATAATTTGATGCAAGAGCATATTTCAAGAGCATAATTAAATGCAAGAGCATAATTCAAGAGCAATGCATAATTCAATGCAATGCATAAATGCAAGAGCATAATTCGATGGAGCCAGCCTTTGGTCACCCACTAAACTCGATACCAGCCCTGAAAGACGTTTTTTCACCGGAAAACAATACGAACAATTCAAAAACATTGAAATTTTACGCCACACGACGACAGCGGTGACGTAATGACCCGGCCTTTTCGGCTCAAGATCAGCACAGTGCTTAATTGCGCACATCCCCACAATACGTTTAATTTACTAACCCGATCTCCCCTTTATGTTTAATTTACTACGCACCGGCAGCTCAGTGTGCAAGGTACTGACTGCGCTACTGAGTACAAACTTGCGGTTTGTGACTACGCAGGGTAATGTAGAAGACGCAAAAGCATCCGTGTGTCTGCATTTGAGCGCACGTTATAGATCATTAGGCATTATTTAATTAATATGTAGCCTTCCACCATGCATGGCTGACCGCAAAATTATGGCTGTATATTTTGTTGCGAAATCCCTGTTTTAACACATTTAATATTTTCATAATGGATATCGTAATAATGGACACCGCTGTCGGACATCGCTGTGGGATCGCTCTCGGATGGAGTGACATACAACTATTGGGGGGATGGACAACTATACTTGAAACGAAGGAGCGAACAAGAGAGAGAGCGCCAGCCGCCGATGCTGCTTTTAGGCAAATATTTATTCTCAAAGCGGTTGAGATGATTTTGTGTGCACGTTGACTACCTGCACTGTCACAACGCTCATTTTAATAACGTAGTGTAACGTTTGGCACAACACACTTGAACCTATCGCTATCCGGCTTATTCTTTAAAAAATGTGTATCTTGAATGAAAACCTGGGGCCTTAGTATTGTTGGACCATTCGTCTCAGGGCACCTTTCATGTCGTTCGACATTCAGGCTCGATTGGACCTTCAGACTCGGTGGATCTTTCGTCTCGTTGGATATTCAGGCTCGATTGGACCTTTCGTCTCGTTGAACATTCAGGCTCGCTGATCACGTAACGAACTGGTACTTTCGTCTCGTTGGATCTTTCGTCCCTTTGGACATTCAGGCCTCAAGCGCTAAGGCCCCACTCCTCCGTAGAAAAATTTATAGGGTCAGTTGGCAAAGAGCGCGGCCTTCCAGTACGGAGACTCAGGCCGGTGCTGCCGCCGACCAGGCCATGGCGCTGCGGTAGCGTGGAGATCGGTATTGCCGCGTCGTATGCTACTCCTTGCTTGGAAAGGCGCCTGGGAACGACCACCACACACCGTTAACATTCTTCTTTTAAATGCAAAATTCAACTTCACTCTAATGTTACGCTGTAGTGGCAGGAGCTTTACCACTTTTATCGACATTATGACGAGAAACAAGCGGTACTTAAGATGGGAAAAAGGCCAGGCAAATACTGCACAGTGCGCGTGGCTTTAGCTGCTTCCCGTTCCAACGGCCGTTTATTTTTCCTCAGTACGGGATCCCTTATAGCTCAATAATATTTAAAGCATACCCGAACACGTCTTACGCACTGAAAATGCAGGAAAGCCTACAATAGTCAACCACCTCCTTACAATCAAGAAAAGATGCCTTATGATTTTTATATAGGCTGTGGTAGCAAATGCGGTAGGTGTATTTTCACGGGAACATACCTACAATCCCAACAAAACTGATCGAGCGAACCAATCGGAAACGAAGTGCTGCAGCAGTAGTTTGATTTATTAATGAAAAAGACAAACCAATTATTAAACCAATCTTCTTCCGATGGTTTTGAATTTCGGGGTATAAATTTTTTATGACAGTTTTTCAGGTATAGATGTGGTTTCTTAGAACAAATATACGTTTTTGTCGGATGAGCATGTTTGTCTTATTCTTTTTTGTTGGTTTGCAAACCTGATGGACTGTCTATTAGGGTCCCAGAAACCTGCATTTTTCTTGTCGTAGCCAGGATATGCCCATTAATATAAGTGTTCAGCCTGATAGTTTTTCGTTGAGCCATCATTTATGCTGTCGTCCTAACATTTTCTGCGTAGATTTTTCCTGCTCCTTTCTCTTTGCATTCTACAGATAAACAACACTTCGAAGTTTTGAGAAGTCAGATTGATTGATTGATTAAGATGTTTAGCGCGCCGACGTTACACAGGCAATGAGGCGTGCCATAGTGGAGAGCCCCGGATTAATTTTGACCACGTAGGGGATCTTCCAACGTGCGCCAAAATATCGAACACACGGGCGTTTTCGCTATCCACCTCTATCAGAAAACCGGCAGCCGCCGCCGGGTATCCAACCCGAGCCCTTCCGCCGAGCAGCACGACGGCTTGTTGACAGCACCGTGCATTTGTTGTTGTGTCACACACACTGTCTTTTCATAGCTGTTGTTGCGAATAAAATGCCTGGAAACAGGTAACATTTGCTCCAAGGGCTGATCTTTAAGGAAACAATGGAGCTACGAAATGTTGCTACATTCTTCTGGCTTGTCAGCTGAGGGTGAATATCCTCATTTTTATCGCTGTAGCCGCACAGCGGGACAAGCACGTACACCTCTTGAAATAACTTCAAACGACAAGTTTTGCCCGACTACAACACCCTTCTCAACCAGCACAATGTCCCCACAGTCTTCGAGCTTATAGAAGATAACCTGGGTGGGCGAAGCCTTCACATTCTACGATTGAAATGTTGTGCCTAATTCCTGCATAAACGCGAGTCTAAAAACGTTGGTTCCCGATCAGTTCAGTGGAGGTGCCGCCACTGCAGAACTAGTCCTGCAGTTTTGTCGTCTGATTCTGCACCTGCTGTCTGGGAAATGCCAAAAAAAAAACGTGAACTCATTCTGCGCTCTTTCCACCGTCTTTGCCATGTGTCCTCTCTGTCAGCATTTCGGCATATCTGCTCCGAAAAAAATGAAGAAAGCTCATACTAACGCGCAACACTTCAAGGTAACGAAGCTGTACGCAACCTTCACAACCATAACAAAGGTTTAAGAACGCGATTGCATCCGGTTGTCTTCTTCGCTGCTGCAGCGACCTTACTCCACCATTGTTGCTATATAAGTGTGAGCGTCTTCCATTTTTTTTTGAAGTCATAATCATTGGAGATCACCTTGGAGGGGTGTGCGCTATGATGTGCCCCTCTTGTTCCGAGCAAGTATTGTCACAATTACAGCTAACGCTGCAGTCGCTGTCGTTCCGAGCAAGTGTTGCTTCGATTACGGCGAATGTTTTTTTGCCAATTTTGGGCAATATCCATTATTGGGTATGCTTTGCTTGATGAGCGCGCGCACGGGCTGCTGTGTGGTCGTCGCAATGCATGCACACATGAGAGCTAGCCATTTTCTTGGTTTTGTTAACTACCGGGCGGTCGCCGCGAGGGCCGCGCTCACATGCGCGCTAGGCAATTTTTTGGTACACTTAACTGCGTACACGAAAAAAAAAAACAACGGACCGCCGCCTATACGTTTCGAGATAGAGGGTGGCAAATCAATAGCACCTATGGCAGGAAAATGCACAACGAGAAAAATCTCGACTTCCCCGATATTTCCAGATATGGGAGTTCGAGTTAACCAGAGATTACTGTACTTGTTGTCTTACTATCTTGCGCTAATTTGTGCGGAAACATATGAGTCGCACCATCACCCAGTCACCCGTCGCAATTAGGCTATCAGCTTATTCTTCTTTACAAGAAAAAACTACGGTTGTGAGGATCTACTTAGAATCGAGCTAAGCATTAGTCCCTATCATAAGCAATCGCGGTCACGTTCGCTTGCACGGATAGAAATTGCAATGAATGTGTCGCAAGTTGCAATGAATCTGTCGCGTTGTGCACAGTACCACAAGGTGAACACTTCAATACACATTTTCTAGTGACAATTCTGCCCGGCGGTGTGGTAGGGTATTCGGCTCCTTGGCTACTTGCGCGGGAGTCGGAGTTTCCGTTCGTCTGCTCACAGTATCTAAAGGTTGTAATGATTGGGGCAAAGTCAAGTAGTCCCCCAGAAGACGAACTTTTTGTCCTTTTTGACTAAGCATGCATGCAGCCTTTTTCGGCTGACTATGCGGAAATAACGTTTTCAGTACGTTGAAATTGTGAGTGCAGTTGGCCTTTGAGCCTACTTCGGACTCACCATCCCACAGGTCGGATCAGGCTCCCATGCAGTACTACAACTTGAACGCTGCATGACTCAGATAACCAAATTCATTCCCCGCATCAAGCACAAAGGGGCAGGAGTAAAGGAACCTGACGTCATTCGACTTAAGCTTTCTCATAAGGCACGTTATGTACGGCACACCTTACCGGTCTTCGAATCCAGCCGATGAGCGAACATTTTGTGCTTGTGACATGACGCCATGATATAATACACTGCAGGTGAACAGGATATGCCTTTTGTATGCTGTGAATGATCCTCATGACGCCATGTCACAGGCACAGACACGAACGTACAGAATAATAATAGAAGTAAAACAAGAACAAAGCAACAAACTTGAATAAAGAATCGTAAGCCTTATTTCGGAAAATGGGGTAACCTGCCACAGCAGACGACAGCTGATATGAAACCAGATGACAGGTATCGACAGCAATGAACTGCAGGAATACAGTATTATGATTTGTACTGGCTCCTATGTAATTATTTGTGGCCATCCTAAGCTATCGACAAAAGAGGTTTTCATCGTCTGCTACCTCATTCGGATCCTTCCTACCGTGAATCGTCATCGGCCGTTTCGTTTCGCATATCCCAGGTGGCACCACCGATCCACGATCATCTTGCCTGTTCATAATGGCTGCCATTTTACCATATATAGTCGAAAATCGATATTATGTATGTGCAGAATAAACAGGTATCTCCTGTCGTTGTTCCTAGTGCCAAAAAATAGACCACAAAATTCGACCTCCATGTGAAGTTTCAGTGCGAACGGAGCAGCGATACGCTCAAGAAAATGTTTTAAAGTGTTCCATTTATCTATGAACACCCTGTATGTCCTGGTGCTGAGTCTATGCTGCTGAGGGCATCGACAAATTTCTAGCGTTGCGGACAGATGAGGAAAGGGAATCGATGAAAAGAAGACTGTTTTTGAAAAGTTTCCAGATTTGAAACGTGAATACTATGATCATTCCCAGGCTTGAAGTTTGTAATTGGGCTTGCGCTTGTGACAGCGTGAAGCACAATAACGTCGTTTGTACAAGTGTGCGCGAAATTTAAACTAAATACCAGAAGGGAAGATATTCCAGTTGGATGTTATACCTCAATAACTGATTAATATGTGAAATCCTGGATGACAAATGACACATCAAAATGACGCCTTGATGAGACCAAACTGAGAATATACAACCCTCATCCGCATCGACCGCTTCTTACGGGCTGCGAGCAGTTGACGGACACACACGCGCGTGTCCGTCACAGGCGACACAGGCGACTGTGGTAGCACCCTCCTTTTTTGGATGGAAGAGAACGTGACTGTTTGCTTGTTTGCTTAGCGCTCACGTGCCTGCCATGCGCACGAAGCTCCGGAACATTATTGTTTCGCTGATATTAGTGCACACCAAAAAATGAGAAAAACCCTTACAGTTTGCCCGAATGATAAAACAAGTCCGAATGAAAAAACTGAACTCCTATTTAGGCACTCTCAGCAGCGTACTCGCGACCAAGCTTGCTTTCGTCAATAGCGTTGCAGGCAGACTCAAATTTTACGACGGAAATCAAGGTGCAAGGCGTACATTTCACTTCACATTATCGTGTAAAACTTATTGTGTGTGAAAATGCAGAAGGTCCTACAACTATATTGCAGTAGAGGGCATTCAAGGTATCTTTAGAGTGCTCCGGACATTCATTTAATAGTAAGAGCCTGAATGTCCGACGAGACAAAAGATCCACTGAGAAGGACGGTCCAATCTAGCCTGAATGTTTAACGAGGCGAAGTATCCAACGAGACGAAAGGTACAATCGAGCCTGAATGTCCAACGAGATGAAAGGTCCATCGAGACAGAATATCCACTGCTGGACCGTTCGTCTCGTTGGATCTTTCGTCTCGTTGGACCTTTAGAAGCGGAATCCTCCCAAACTGGTCCTGTAGCCTTCATGCGTGGTCCTCGCCGCCACCGGACCGGTTTCGAGGGTGCGAATACAGATGCGGATACGCGTTACTCTCCGCTCATGTGTCCCTCGCTTAAAGGAGCCATGAAGACAAAATACAAGTTTGGTTCATTAGAAAGACTGCTCTGTCCTGATAACAATGATACCGATTTCATCACAAACTTCGAAAAAATGACAGAGATAATAAAGAAAACATGTGGAGCAATGGCGACTCGCTAGCCAGTTTCCGCCAACATTTCTATGGCGTCACAAAATCTTGTTTTGGCAATTGGCGGCGGCCGAGCTAATGAATCGCCAGGACACATGACTGGACAATTGTAGTGGGGCCCCTAGTTGCGCTTGATCGAATCACTTGAATGCTAACGTGCAGCTAACACACTGATAATTATGTTTTTAGTGCTGGCCCATATGACGTCACTCGCGCCCATAACACGTAACTGTGGCGCGAAATTTGAAAGTTCTTGAGTATTTCGTGTGTTTTTATCGCTTAAAAAATGTCTTTCGTGGCTGGAATGGAGCTGAGTGAGGTGCTAAAGCCTAGCTCTTTAAAGTTAAACAAAGTTGTATTTTGTCTTCATGGACCCTTTAAAGGGAATTAGCAAGCTCCGCTGGGGGTGGGGGGGGTGGGGCAAGAATGAAAGGAGGGAAAACCGGCCACGAGGGAGTACCTCCCTAAACGCGTTCCTACTAGGGTGGTGGTGTTTCCCAGGGTGCCGTCGCCGACTTCGACATCGGCTGGCTGATCGGGAACACGTTCACAAACCAGTGTTATCAGAGTGTTATAGGTACCGGTACGGTGCCCGGTAGGCGACCGGCGCTTCTGCGCGTGCGCAAAGGCGGAAAAACTGGTTGTGCGCATGCGCAGGTGTACCGCGTACCATACCAGAACCGGTTCTCAGCTGTGCTGTAACTCTTTATTGGCAGGCGCACTATTTTCATATGTAAGCTGGTTTCGCATTCAAAAAAATTACGCCCATTTCCACTCGCGGGAACCCTGGCGTGATGCAACGCATCTCATGGGGGGTTCCATTGGCGTTTTCCATCGTATTGATTACGCTTATAGCAGGGATTCTCACGCGAAGGGGAGGTGGGCGTAATTTTCCATTTTCACCATGCAATGCACATGCAGTACACGTATGCTCAGGTACGGTCTTTATTGCAGACGAGAATGAGTGCCTTGTGGTCCGTCAAATGCACAGTTAGGGGCTCGACGATTGCATCGTCGAGTACTGCGAGAGAGTGCAAGCGTAACGCGGACGACCTTCGACTTAGACCGTCGGAGCGCGGCATGCCGCTTTATATTCACAGCTCCCGAAGGAGAGGAGAGCGCGGAGAGAGAGAGTACTGCACATGCGCAGCGCGCGCAGCTCCGCCCACCGGCGCCTAGCAACGGAGTGAGAGCGCGCTGCGCCAACCCGCGGCTGTTTGGGAGAGAGTGTTCGCTATCGGAGAGAGGAGAGGAGGAGAGGGGCAAGCTGTGCGGAAAACGCCGGACAGACGCAGGAAGGACAGAGGGGTGAGCGTGAGATGCGTTGCATCTAAAGTAACCCCAATTCCACCCTGTGTGAAATCTGCTGAAACAGCGGAGTGGTGGTTCTCTTGTCTCGGCTCCTACATCAATGGGTGGTCGCGCGAGAACGGGAGCGCTGTCGCCACACAAATTCTACTGTTCAGGCAAGGAAATCGACAGCTAAAGTCAGCGACGGGAGGCTCTCTCCCCTCTCCCTCCCCTAGCGGGAGGGAAAGAAACACGGCCTGCGAAGACCGCTGCGCCCTCTATCCGTGGGTATGGGGACCACGTGGAGGCGGGTATGGCAACTTGCTCCTACCCAGCAGACAGGTGAAAAGGCTCGACCCGCAGAAGCTCCGCTGTTAAACGTTCCATGCGCTAGATTGTCAGTTTCAGTTGTTTTAGGTGTTTGCCTGTAGCGCGCAAAACTTACTAAGTGCAACCCGTTATTGCAACACTTCTAGTGCGCGCGACTTTGCCGGTATGAGGTTAAGCTAAGCGTTCCAATCGGTCGCATCCTAAATTTGTTTAAAATTCTTGACCTCTCTGCACCTGTGTTCATGCGAAAAAAATTTAATGGTGGCAAACGCGATATTCCGCAGCAGACTGTTGGCTGCCTGTGACTAACCTTACTCTCAAAAGACCGCCGCGTTAAAATGGCACAAGCCAGGGCTTTGTTTGCGCAATCGCCGCATTGTTGCCTTTTACGTTTTATGAAAAAAATAGTAGACATTCCAGGTAATAATATATCAATGGTGAAAGCACGCACTGAAAGACATTTCTTCCCAAATAAGCTTTGTTGCTTTCTTTTCTTCTCGCGAACAGATTGCGGCATTTTGTACTCAATACAAATCCTTTATTCATAAACGCCTTGATCCTTTCACCTTTCATCTAACGCTGCTCTCCCTTTAGTCATTCCAAGTAAAAAGAAGGAATTGTGGAGGCTCCAAAAAATGTAGACTTTTGTATGTCAGACGCAGGAGGCCGCTTATGGTAGTACACAAGAGGCAACTTTTAAATTACGGAGTGTTCAGGTAAGCCCGTGCGTCTTATTGTTCGAATAAACCATTTGGACTAGTAAATAATGGTGCGCTCCAATATCAGAGGGAGGAACCGCAACGACAAGGAGTTAAATGGCACAAGTCTTGGAAAAACAGAGGGGCACAAAAGAAGGACACAGACGAAAGACAGAGGGAAGCTTTTCCCCGGGTCAAGGCCTAATTCGCAAGTTTTCCCTGCGAAAATTGTGCGCGACCAGACAATAAGTTATCTCCTCTTGCCGGTGCGAGGGAAAGTTTGACACTATTTCCGAAAAATTTGTAGTTCACCTCGAACCCGTCCCCAATTAAAGCTCCACATCTCAGTCCATTTTGTCGACGCTGTTTCAAGGGACATGGTGTACGCCCCCCCCCCCTTCCCCCCACCCACGTAAACCGCAAATTTCGTGGAAAATGAGCAACGACCGGATACTACAAAAGAAAGAAGACCATGATGCGGCTGAGGAACGCCGCTCGATTTGAACCGGCCCATTGAGATTTGAACCGGCCCAGTCAGTCCAATAAGCAACGTTGGCCCGGTGCACGAAGCCGCGCCAACCACACCAACCACGGAGCGATCCACTGCCGCTCGCCTGGCTGTTGCGCCTCCCCTTGGGACCGGAACGGGGAAAGCGCCTTTCTACCCAGAGAAAACTGCCGCTCTATTGAAAGCCCTTCTAATCCTCAAGCGATGCTCTAAATTATCCTTCCTCCATCTCCATTGAATCTCGGTTGGCATTGCTCACGAAAGTAATCTGCCTCCGCTATTCGAATTTAGTGTATAAATTCATCTAAATTATTTTAGGATATGGCGCAGAAACCGCAAGAGAAAGCGAGAGAGGCAACTTTGTGAACAGATGGGTTAAGGATACGGGGTGGCTACCAAGCTTTTGGGGACTCAGGAAGCTAATTCAACCAAAAGCTCTTGGGTGGCCAAGTAAGAGCTGCACAGCGCCTTCGTCCACTGCTCGCTGCTGGTGACGGGGGGGGGGGGGGGGGGGGGGAGATACTGAGGGAATTCCCACATGCAATGGGTGAGCGATGCATACGCACCACAAAGGGGACATTAAGGAGAGGGGAATTCTGATGGGTGAATATGATGGAGAAGGGATCTCCTTGGGAAGGCTTCCGTTTGAAGTAGTCTCCATGTCCGTACTTTATGTTGTGGAAGAGATGCATAGGTTGGTGGATAGAGAAGACGAGACAGACGATAGTGCCCTCTAATGTCGTTAAAAGTAATTAGCTTGTCTCTGGTGGATCTGGCGCCATGGTTGAGGAAGGGGTTCATGCCGGCCGGGTGTGTAAGCTCTCGGGCCGCCACGTGTGCCCTCTCATTCCCCTCTATCCCTGCATGTGCAGGCGCCCAGACGAGTTTCACCGAGACAGTGGGTGAATTTCTTTGAGAAGTTAGAGCGCATTCGATGGGATACTGCCTCGCGCAAAATTTTGAATCGCCGGTTTCGAATCTGAGATTATGATTCTAGGTTGTGGCCAACAAGTAAGAGCCAGAGCAATTGCATTTCTTCCGCCTTAGTTGTTGAAGCAGTGCGGGTGGTGATAGCATTAATTGGTGTGAAGGGCGGGAAGTTGATAACTGCCACATCGTAGCCATCTTGATGCTTGTATTCTCCGGCATCTGTATGAACGATGTCAGGCCGGCTGGGTAGCTGTCGGACGAGGGCTCGAGCCCTTCTGAGCCGTCGTGGTACGTTTTAAATCGGATGCGTATGTTTGGGCACACGCTGTATGATGGGCTTCTCTCGGATATTTGTAGGGAGAGGACATGCCTGCGGCACTAGGTCTGAGATAGGGATATTCTGCTTCTTAAATGTTTCTCGCCCTGATGGTGAGTGCTGAAAGCGCTTGCTGTGAGGAGAGCAACGCCTCGATGAGCTCCACGGCAGTATTGTAGACCCTAAGTTTATTCAGCCGGGAAGTGGAAGCATGCTGAGGTAGCTGCAGCGCTGCCGTATATGCTTTCCGAATGAGGCAGTTGATTTTATCGAGCTTCATTTTGCTTGCGCGCACATAGGGAAAGTTATAGAGGAGTCTACTTATGGAAAATGCCTGTATGAGTCTGAGTCTGTCTTCCTCACGCAGACCTCGGTTTCGATTGGATACCCTTCTGAGTAGTGCTATCAGCTGGTCTACTTTGGGACTTAACTACCCTATGAGTTCCAAATTGGTTCTATTCTGGTGGATAACGGGGCCTAACACCTTGACTTTTGGCACCTGAGCAACGGGGTGACCCTCTTCCAGGATTTCTTAGACTTTGCAGAGGCTTTCGTTTTGGCAGGGATAATGAGAAGCTATATTTTGGTGGGAAAGCACATGGGACCAGCCTTAGCCTGTGTCGGGACCACGTACGCGCCAGACTGGAGGGTGCTTTCAATATGTACGTTTCTACCCCCCGCGACCCAGAGCGTAATGACGTCAGCATACAGGCGTCAACGGAGATTTCGGATTTGTTTCAATTCGTGTGCTAGTGGAAGGAGAGCCAGATCGAAGGGGAGCGGTGCTATAACTGCTTCGTGAGGAGTGCCTCTGTTTGCGAGATTATATGCACCATCCTCATTGTGACCAATCCGTATTGTAATGGTACCCACCGGCAGAAATGCTTTGACGTAGTTGTACGTCCTGTGTGCAGGATTAATAGACGCAGGCCAGTAAGGATAGCAACATGTGTCACTGCGTCGAAATCCTTTTTTAGGGCTAGGGCCAGCAGGGCTGAATGGTCTACCGGGCTGGTCGGTTGGATGTTGTCGTTCGATAACTGCAGCAAGATATCTTGCGTAGAAGGTTTCGGGCGAAACCCTACCATTTCACACGGCAGCGCATTGGATTGGTTGAAATGAGGAGTAATGCGAACTAATATGATACGCTCGACCACTGTGCCAACACAGGCTGTTAATGAAACTGGCCTTAGGTTTTCTAAGGCGATGGGCTTTCTTGGTTTAGAAATAAAAGATATTTTTGCTGATTTCCATTCCTTAGATAGTTCTCCCTTACGCCAGCAGTAATTGTAGTAAGCTGTTAAATCTGCGGTAGATGGATCATCCAGATTCCGGAGCATGTTGCTAGTGATTCCGGAGTTAGGTCTGACGTTGTGGATAGCATTCCCAACTTCCGCCTCGGTTATTTCTGCATCTATAACATTTCTGCATCTATAGACATCTGTTTCTGCATCTATAGACATCTATTTCTGCATCTATAGACATTGGTCTTCTGAGCCACAATGATCCGGGAGAGTTGTTTGTTCGCCCACCGGAAAATACATTTCACGGTGCTCATTAATTAGATTTGGCATGGAGCCGGGCGTTTTGTGAATGAGCTTTTTGGGGGATGAAATTGATGTCTTGTTTTCCATGGGACTAAGAAGGTGTCTAATAAGAGCCCATGATTTCTTCATACTAGCGCTCCTTTTATTTGATCACAGATGTCATGCCATTGCTTTTGAGCTAGTTGTGTCCTGTAGGGTTCTGTTTTGCTTGTTTTGCCTCCACCGTTTTTGCGTACTGCGGCAACGCTTGCCAGAGATGCAGGAGTCGTGAATCAATCTGGCGGGATGGTATTTCTGGGTCTATTCTCTTGCTGGCTGCGTGGGTGTCTTGGATAATATTTTGAGTCCAAGCCTCTACGTTTGCTGTTGTGGGCACAGTGTAATTAGCTTGTTCTGGTTTAATTTTGCAGAACTTAACACAGTCTGTAATATATGTGTGCCTGGGTGGTGTTATTAGTTGCTTCGCGGTAGTAATCTGCGTCTGAATGATGAAGTGATCACTACCTAAAGTGTGCTCCGTGCATACTCAGTGTGCTTGTGTGATCGCGTCTGTAAGTGTGAGATCTGGTGTTGTGTCACGCTGAACACTAGTGCCTGTCGTAGTGGCTGTGTATGGGTCGGATTCAGTGGTGAGGTTGCACGTTTTAATTGGTTCCCACAGCCATCTGACATTTTTCGTAGTGTACGGGTATCCCCACGCAGTATGGAGGGCATTGAAGTCGCCTAGTACCATTATTGGATGGCTGTTTGCTTTCCTTTTAACGGCTGCAAAAAGAGGACCGAATCTGGGATGAATATATCATGGGCTACTGCAGATATTAAAGACGATAGTCTTTCTTGGGCTACTTCAACCCAGAAATTTTGGTCTGTCTGTATGTCTGTCCGTCTGTCTGTCTGTGACCCGATTCAGACACCCGGCCAAACTAAAGCAAGGCCTGCGCAATAGTCTTATATAGTCACAGCTAAATGTGCCCGTCTAAGTCCGGTGTAATGTTCATACTTGTCAATATTGGTGAAGAACAACAAGACATTACGCAAATATAAGACAACAAAGTAATACAGAAGTGATATTTGCAGCGTTCCTTTATAAAAAATCGTACATGTTCGATTTGTGCGAGAATAAATACTCCATCAACTGCAGAAAAAAAATTCCTCCGCCGTCGCCTGCTGTCGCCCGCGCCACTATAGCTTCTGGCGGCATTTTAAGAAATCAACCGGCAACAGTTACGCAAGGTTCCACTAGATAGATTCCACGCTCTGCTTGCAACGCACGTGGAGTAGAGAAACGCGATTCTATAAACGTTGAAATAGGGCGCCCCGATTCACGCGCGTCGTCGCAGTACGGCAGCGTTGGCATCGGGACACCCGGTTTGGAGCAGTGGAGCGCGGGAAATTTAAAAAGATTTCAGCAAACCTTTGGCGTCTTTACCTTGGGAGGAGCGCGACGCAAGAGGAACAACATGAGAGGTGAGCGGGAAAGCGAAGGGAGGCATTTACTTGACAAAAGTCGATAAAGACTATCGTCTTTTGACGACATTTGCTACGAAAGGAGCAGATACGCGGCCAATTTTTTAGGATGAAATCGCCGGGATCTATCTTGCGCCGGGAAAACATCTTATCCAGATCGTGTGATATCTCAAGTTCATCGAGCTGGATAAGCTCTGCCGTAAGATTACGTTGCACTAGGATGACTGTAGAGAATGATTTAGAACCCTGAAAGCCTTCATTGCCGGCCAGTTTAACTTCTGGCCCCACTTATTGCTTGGCGATTTTGTCGGACGCTCTCGTTTGTGATTAAACAAGTAGCATTACGGCGTCTCGCTAGCGCTTGTATCCTCTGCAGTTCCAATGCCACGAACGTAGCGTGTTGTTGGCGTTGGTTTGAGTCATTCATTGAATCAAACATGGGTTGTTGTATTGCGTGAGGAGCTACCGAGACGCCCAAAGCTGTCGCCAGCGCCCCGTTGGCTTTCTACGATTCAGCTGGTGCTGACTCTACCATGGCCGGCATGCTGGCTCGTTAGCCAAGTTCGGCGCCGAAATTCCCACAAAGACATCAGTGGGAAGTGTACTATCGAAGATTTTGGACAATTATACAGTATCTTTGGAATACGGAAATCGAACCGAATTAACCTCTCTAACTTCTGAGATCTGAAAATTCGCGACTTCGGTTGGCTTCAGATATACCTATTTCATTGAAATAGAGACTGTTTCCCGCCCCCATTCCCTAATGGCTTAATTCTAACACCTTGTTCTGGGCTATGGTGTGCTTCACCAAAGCCGCGCAAACGGCCAATCACAAATGCTGCGGAAGTTATTCCGCCTAATTACTATAATACGGGCTAATAATTCCACTACAATAGGCACTCTGCGCAGTCGCGTTACGCAAAGTGTACAGGAAGTTTTGCATTGCGTTATGCCGGAGCACTGATCACGTTTTTGGTCCACATGTAGGCGAGGTCCTGTCCACTGGCACTGACCATACGTTCACCGCAGTGACCGCATATTCCACTCTGCTGTTCCGTAGGGGCCTGCAAGTTTACAGTCTTACATCCGCCCCTCCACTTAACAAAGAAAAAGAGAACAGAAAAGGGCCACCGTTTAGTGTTAACGCATCGCTCAGAATACCACTCCCGTTATGGTTGCAGTTTTAAAATCTCAACTACCACTGAAAGCTACTGCCAGGCGTGCATTTCACACAAGTTTTTTACTTGTGTGCCAAAACAGTAGGGTCATTCCATGCCAAACGTCCCAGCCGTAAAATCGACCACCACGGATTTGCTCAGTAAAAATTGTGGCTCATCCTCGCATGGCCCACAATGCTCCCTGAAAGTTTTTAAGTCCAAAAAAATTTTGTTCTTTTTCTAGCGGCCCTTTCCCCTCCAGGATTTAAAGCAAACTTACGTCTGTGAAAAAATTCATGAAAAGTACCTTCTCTTACAATGGCCACAATGTTTTGTGAACATCATGTTGAGGCCCTGGGCTGCACTATGCCGCTTTTTTAAAATATTTTTCCTTTGCTTTGCTGTGATTACGCCATTCAGAAAATACACGATTTCGAGCATTTTCAAACATTTTTAGCAAATACGAGCACAATTTCTCAGCCGATGAAGCATTTGTACCTGTATCTCAGCATTGTGGAAAATTGATAAAAACTATATTTACACAGAAAAAAGGTAAAATGTGCGAGAAAACGTCTGTCAAACTTGGAAAAATCTTCTTTCTGGCCCATATTCACCTTGAAATTGCGCATTGTTGTGCTCGTAGTAAAAATATCAAATACAAGCCGTTCACTAGCGCAAACGATGGCAGTTTATTTCAGAAAGTTTAATCAAAACAGTTGTTGTTTTAGCAGAGAAAAAAAATTCAATTTGTACAGCGACGCTACTTCACCCCGTTGTTCCACAGAGCGTCTTCTCTGCACGGCATGCACCTGCCTGCATAAAAAAGGCGCGAGCCAGCGGGTTTGCGCTACAAGAATACCTTTCGCCGCAATGGTATTCGTAGAGTCAGTACAGGAAAAAGGAATATTTCGCGTGTTAGTGGGAAAACTACAACGTGGAGCTAGCGGTGCTGCGCCCATTCCATGAGTACGGGAAACTCAACGACTGGCTGGACATGGACGTGCATAACGAAGCAGGGTATGTTATACGTGGTATCTTTTAAGTATGCCGGAAATTACGAAATAAACAGCGGCGGAGTCATCTAGTTAAACGGATTAATTTGTATGCGTTAGTGGGAATTGCATAACCCGATGCTTTAAATGCACATCTGATGTCTAGTTGTTGAGTTTCCCGTACCATAGAATGGGCGCACCACCGCTAGCTCCACGTTGTACTTTTCCCACTAACACGCGAAATATTCCTTATTCCTGTATTGACGCTACGAATACCATTGCGGCGAAAGGTATTCTTGTAGCGCAAACCCGCTGGCTCGCGCCTTTGTCATGCAGGCAGGTGCATGCCATGCAGAGAAGACGCTCAGTTGAACAACGGGGTGAAGTAGTGTCGCTGTACAAATTGAAATTTTTTTTTCTCTGCTAAAACAAAAACTGTTCTGATTAAACTTTCTGAAATAAACTGCGATCATTTGTGCTAGTGAATGGCTTGTATTTGATATTTTTACTACGAGCACAACAATGCGCTATTTCAAGGTGAATATGGGCCAGAAAGGAGATTTTTCAAAGTTTGACAAACGTTTTCTCGCACATTTCACCTTTTTTCAGTGTAAATATAGTTTTTACCAATTTTCCACAATGCTGAGATACAGGTGCAAATGCTTTATTGGCTGAGACAATGTGCTCGTATTTGCTAAAAATGTTTGAAAATGCTTGACATCGTGTATTTTCTGAATGGCATAATCACAGCAAAGAAAAGAAAAAAATATTTTTACAATGCGGCATAGAGCAGCCCAGGGTCTCAACATGATGTTCACAAAAAAAATGGCGGCCACTGTAAGAGTAGTTACTTTTTCATGAATTTTTTCACAGACGTAAGTTTGCTTTAAACCCTGGAGGTAAAGGGGCCGCTAGAAAAAGAACAAAATTTTTTTTGGAGAAAAACACTTTCAGGGAGCATTGTGGGCCATGCGAGGATGAGCCACAATGTTTACTGAGCAAATCCGTGATGGTCGATTTTACGGCTGGGACGTTTGGCATGGAATGACCCAGTAACCAAGTGAAGCCGCATCTCAGCCAATATATTAAGACTCATCTTATGAAGGCCGAAGGAAATTAATATACCGGTGTCTGTCATTGACTTCTTTCCAGCGACAGCTGAACTTCTCTTGTGGACAGTTCAACTAGTTCGTGCTCGCGCAGGCTTGGACTCTATTGTTGCGCCCTCCAGACGGGCTTTCAAATATTCTGCTCCATGGGCCAAATATCCCCCGAAGCCTTGAATGAGACAGCTTCTAGGTTATTAAAAACGCTCCGTAGCGAAAATTACGAAATTTTAATAGCGGGCATTATGTGGTTACTTTGTCTGCAAGAAGGTTTCCTTTGTGTGACTAGTTCAGCTCGGCTGAGCTAGCTGCGACATTCGACCAGGCCAGCACAATTTTCTTCCTTTTTATTCTAACCTCTTTCAAGGCCGTTAGTCTTGATATGAAGAATAGGGCATTGATTCCATCAGAAAAATTTTGAAACAAGTGCAAATAGGAAGTTTCGAGGATGGGAAGGTGGTTAGGTGTTCTCATTTCTTTAGTAACATTTCTCCATAAGCACACCAATGCAAAACAGCTACATGTGCCTTCAAAATAACAAAACGCCACGCTTTACGTTTTTATTTCATTTCTAACGCCAGTTATCGACACGCAAATATGAAAAGAATCTACGCTTACAAGCGCAGAGAAACACTTAACACCACACTTTCCTCTGTCAGCGGGTATGTTCCCCTTGATATTTCATAAGCTGTCAATTTTGTCATAAATAGACTATTCCCTCTTTACTTTATTATCGAAGACAGGTGTTTCGGGACTCCAACCCTTGCGCACATTTCTTGCATTGCTTATTAATAAATTATTAATCAGATCCTTGCTGTGATTTTTGAGCAATCGTTGCTCTCTAGTACCTTGCCGAGCGATTGGAAGACGGGAAAGGTTGTTCCGGCTCATAAATCAGGCAATATTCATTCGGTTGATAACTGCCACCCCCATTCTTTAACGTCCATTTCATGAAAACTTTCAGAGCACATCCTGTATTCTCACCTTTTTGAATTCCTCGAAACCGACTCCTTTTTAATGTGTCCCAGCATGGTTTCAGACGAATGTTCTTTTGTAACACCCAACAATTATCGTTTACCAATGATTTGTTTAGTAACGCTTACATAGGAGCTGACACCGATTGCATCTTTCTTGACTTCTCTAAAGCATTTGACACCATTTCTCATGACCTATTAATTGTTAAACTCTGCCAGCTTAACATTGTGAGAACGTTCGTGGCTGGATCAGAGACTTGCACTCAAACCGAACACAATACGTAACAGCTAACAATTAGTCATCTTATACTTGTGCAGTTAAATCGGGAGTTCAGCAAGGCTCAGTACTGGGACCCTTACTTTTTGTTATCTGCATTAATGACCTTCCTGATTGAGTTAAATTCTTATCAATTAAGCTTTTTGCGGACGATTATGTAATCTATCGTAAAATTACTAACCCCAGCGACGTCCGCAGGCTTCAAGAAGATCTTGACAATGTGTCGAGCTGGTGTGATAAATGGCTGATGAAACTAAACGTTAACAAGTGCAAAACAATGCGTGTAACTAGGAACAGCAAACAATAGGTTTCAAGTGTGTATCTTATTAATAACTCCGCCTTATTGCCTGTTAATATGTACAAATACCTCGGTCTTCATATCTCAAACGACTTAACCTGGTATGCGCATGTTGACTACGCAACTAACAATGCTAATCGCATGCTTGGTTATCTGCATCGCAATTTCGCCTCTGCGCCTAGCTCGCTTAAATTAACTATGTACAGAACACTAGTCTGCTCGAAGCTATAGAGTATGCTTGCGCCTTATGGGACTCTTTTAAAACCTCACTCGTGACAGCCTTAGACGCAGTACAAAACCGAGCAGCTCACATTATTTTGTCAAATTATTCCCGACACGCCAGCTTAACCACGATGAAAACATCCCTTCACCTTCCTGCTCTTTCACTGCGTCGAAAACGTTAACGCCTCTGCATATCTCATAAAATTTCCTACCACAACCCCATTCTGAAACATGCACTTTTCAATCGTCCCTCGTACATATCTTCTCGTCCGTGACCACGTGCATAAAGTAGGCGTACCGACAAGCCGTACTAACATGTATTACGATTCCTTCTTTCCTACAACCAGCAATGACTGTAATCACCTTCCTGCCTCCATCGTTGATACACGTGATCCTGTTAGATTCAAGATTTTTTGCTGTACAAAATGCCCTCAATTGACAACTGACAACGTGCTCCTGTTTTTCTGTACGTACCACCTTTGTACCACTGCTTTCTGTAAAACCCCGGGGCCTTGAAAGTATTCTAAATAAATAAATAAATAAATAAATAAATAAATAAATAAATAAATAAATAAATAAATAAATAAATAAATAAATAATAAATAAATAAATAAATAAATAAATAAATAATAAATTCATCATGGTTCGTAATTGTCCGCCCCAAATGATGATTGAGAGCTCTGTTTGCGTGCATTGCTTTCTGCAGTGATATGGTTAAACGTTTCCTTATGATTTTTCAGTGCTTCATTAGTGGAGATCACCTCATGGTACTTATTCGCCATGTTTATTTTTCATGATCCTTGAGTACCGTCAATAATTGATCACTGGAATTTTCAGCATTTATTTATTAATTTATTTCAATACCTTCAATGCCCAGAGGGCGTTACAGAAGGGAGTGGTTAAGTTTACAAAACAATTGTACACGGGGAGAGTAGTCAAGTTACACTATAAATTCAGTTTACAAATAAAAATAATAATGTTTCCAAGGTAAAATTATACAAAGGTAATAGCAATATACAGGCTCAAAGAATTAAATACAAAGCGAGCATATGAACTAATGCAATGCAATTAAAAACCACTTATCAAATAACATCAGCGTATGAGACCAAAATACAAGCAATAGAAAACACAAAATGAACATACGAACACACGAAAAATAAACCCATCTACCAAAAAGAAATCAGTGTAAAAGATAGGGAGACCGAATACATGTTCGATAAATATACAATGCACGCGTGTAAACAACAACAAGAAGAAAAAAAAGTTTAATGGGTACGAAAGTAGGCGTTCGGCGGCCGTTCAAAATGCGCGCGCATCGGTGGTTGTGGCGATTGAGGTTGGCAGGTGGTCCCATTGTTTCGATGTTTCCGGATGAAGAAATCAAAAAATAGATTTGTATTGCAATGCGGAACTTTAACCTTGTAGGGATGATCAGTGAGTGGTGATATATATGATGGACTACTTACCAGTTCGTTTTTTTTAAATTGGGTTAGAGTGGTAGATCTTGTGAAATAAATTCAATCGAGCTGCTTTTCTGCGCAAAGAAAGATTGGGTAGATTAAGGGTGAGTTTCATAGATGTTAACACTTGACATGCGAGAGTAGTTGGCCAAGATAAAACGTGCGCTGCGGTTTTGAACGGATTCTAAAGCGTTAGTAAGATAATCGAATCCAGGGTCCCATACTGCGCAGGCATATTCTAGCTTTGGTCGAGTTAGTGTTTTGTAAAGTATCAATTTCAGGTCAGAAAGGGCAGCAGAAAAGTTACGTCGAAGGTACCCAAGGGTCCTATTAGCATTGTTAATTATGTAATTCACGTGCGTTTCCCAAGATAAGTTATGAGTTATGTGGAATCCTAGATATTTATATGTTTTAGTCTCTTCAAGTTGGCGGCCTTCAATAGTGTAAATGGAAGCTTCAAGGGGGTTCAGACGCCGGGAAATTGTCATTGTTTTGCATTTATTAATGTTTAGACGCATTTTCCAATTATTACACCAGTTAGACACTTTGTTTAGATCACACTGTAGCAGTGACGAGTCAGAATCTGAAGAAATGGTTGGATACAGTACACAATCATCCGCAAACAATCTGATGGAAGAGTTAATTGAGCTGGGTAGATCATTGATATAAATTAGAAAGAGAAGGGGGCCGAGTACGGATCCCTGAGGCACGTCTGATGTGACTGAACAGAAAGAAGAGTCAAAATCATTAGCGGTTACAAATTGTGTTCTATTAGACGGAAAAGTTTCAATCCAAGCTACAATATTAGGGTCCAGATTTAATTTTCGAAGCTTCATGCAAAGTAACTGATGAGAAACAAGATCGAATGCTTTGGAGAAGTCCAAGAATATGCAGTCAACAAAAGATCCATTATTAGAGCAGAGAAAAGGTCATGAGTGAAAGAAATGAGCTGGGTCTCGCAAGAAAATGATTTCCTAAAGCCATGTTGGCATGAAGAAAAAAAAGAGTTGTTTTCCAGAAACTTAACCAGGTGGGAATAAATTATGTGTTCGAAAAGCTTACATGGGATGCTAGTTAATGAAATCGGACGGTAATTTAATGGGTTGTGCGTGTCGCCGGACTTGAATAATGGGAACAACTTGCCAATCTTCCAATCGTTAGGTAAGGTGTTCGAGGTTAATGACTGGGTGGAAATCTGAGCAAGAATCATGATGAATATACTTCGGTACTTTTGAGAAATTTTGAATGTATTCCATCTACTCCCGATGACGATGATAATTTTAAATTCCTGATGAGCGTTATGATTCTACCCCAGTCAATAACTCGTTCCATTGGTGGAAAATCGACCGCTTCAACGGGATACAAGTTAGTATTTGGGGATGGTTGAGTGAATACCTTCTTAAACACGTCATTCAAAACACAACAGCTTTTGGAATGAGGGATGACGGCACCATTTTCATCAACTAAAGAGACTCCGTTGTTTTTTGGGGCACCGATTATAGTCCACCGATTATAGCATTGAGATTCTCTATTGTGCCATCAGATGACGTGAAAGGTCAACAAAGTTTGATTAAGGAACACGAATCCAGGAAACCAAACCCGCGGACAAGGACACTGGTAGGACGGTGCTAACCAAGTGCTTAGGAAGCACGGCAAAATACAGCTCTTCTTACAGCATCCTTGCACTCTGCAGATACTATTTTCTGCCAATTGTTTATTCTATCGCGCTAGCCTCATAACGAAACCGTCATTATGGCTCCTATTATGAAAGACCGCAATGAAAGCGGCAGTCCATAGCTGTGTGTTTCTCAAATCAACCAGGCTAGCTCCGTGTGCTTATTTAAAGGCAGCTAACAACATATAGCCTTGGACTCCCCACAAGCTTGCGGAAATTTCACTGCATTGTGCCTCAATAAAAACATTTCGAACTGATCGGGTGATGGTCATCCAAATTTCTTTGATTTTGTAGGCAACAGCTAATCGTTACTTGTTAAACGAAGCACTATTCTTGCGTTAAACATGATGTTGCAATGCATCTTTAGGCACCCAAAAAATCACGCACCCTTCAGTCTAAGGACGCGATGAGTGAATGCGAAGCTTTCTAGTGGAGGATGCTTGTTTTGTCCTCTGAGATGAGACTTCTACTAGCAGACGGTTTGGATTTTGCCTCGTGGACCTTTGACTCTGGCTCGCACGTAGTTTGGACGTTTGGTAGCAGCGGCTTTGACCTTCGATCCTTCGCCATTTGATTTGGCAAGTGTAAAGCTTCGCGTTCAACTACCTTCTTAGATAAAGGAATGCATAACTTTTCTCTCTAATTATGCACGTCACTGCGCCCCTCTCCAAATCCAAACTGTTTTTCGAGCGTGTCGGAATGGCGAAATAGGAATAAGGTCGGCTTCCCAACGCGTGGGACCCAGGTTCAAATACGACCACGGGAACAGTGTTTTTCGTTCCCTTCACCCACTATCATCATCATTGTCAGAAACAGTTGGCTTTCCTGGAGGGCTTTTTCAAAGCGACATACGCCATCAGTGATACGCAGAACGCTTCGCTTTAAAAGCTTTGTGCGCCTAATTAGTTTAGAAAGCTATTGCGTATTAAGCATTTTTTTTCTGCAAAAGGTATTGAAGCTTGAGCCTGTTGGTTGAGTTTGGTTTCATTCATAGCGCATGACTCAATATGTGGCTAAAAGTTCGTCTTTGACAAAACTTACGCCGTTAATTAGCATGTAAAGAAAACGTATCCTGCATTATCATGTTTTTAAGAAGGTTCTGAATGATTTATGAAAAAAAAATACTGAATCGCTGAAATAGCCAAATGTCCGTATGTGTGGTATACCAAGTACAGCTACACAAATATATCTTACAGAAACATCTGCGGCGCGCTGGGAACGAATGGTATTGGAAAGAAACAAGCCAGAAAACAAAAGCGCAATTTATGGCTGCAAATCACAGAAAAGAACCCGAGATTTCTGTTGAAGTCACTTAACTGTATTCGATATAGTATGTGGCGCATACGTTCTCCCTCAGGAGAACAATTCTATGAACTTCGAGCATTAGTGCCTCATAAGACAGGTTAAAGCTTACGTTGCCAGCCTGGAACTATGGCGTCTGTATGGGCACATACGTGCAAAATCCGCAGGTTTAAATAATGTACATACTATAAAGGGCTTTGACTTGTTACTAAATTTGGAAGGAGACTTTCAAGATATTGAGCCCCCGCTAAGCGGAGCTTCTTTTCGGGAAAAGTGGTATTCATAAGGACAAGACTATTATTTTTTGTCTGCCATGATAAATGACAAACTTGTTCATTTAGAGTAATTGGTGTAGTGTCATTTTTTACATTGATGTAACCACAACTTCTCGTACATAAACTCCACCTTCTCAAAGCTGAATTCGCAAATGCGACAGTACCCTCCTTAACTTCCACGGAGAAGAGTCCTGAACGCGCATACGTTTTCTTTCGATGGTTTAAAGGCGAAAACAGACTTGCGAAAGGGAACACCGATGGATGAAACAATATCCGTAGATGTCGCTTTAGCCAAAGTTGATAACGGTGCCTCAGCCAGTCTTCATTTAAAGTTTAAAGGACCTAAACTCCTTCCAGAGGCCTTGAAACCGCCAGGACCTGATTGCAATTCACGCACTCTAGGAAATCGCCGTAGGTGGGCTTCACCCCAACACCCCAGAATGACCCATCAGCGTGACGAGTGCTAATTTGGCGAAATGACAAAGACAGGCATGTTCTTAGAGTAGAAATTGAAATTTGCGCTGTGACAACAGCGCAAGGCGTGCATGTGGGCTGCTGTCCCAGCGCAGTTGAATGTTTTTCTCTAATTTCATGCTGGTTCTCGCCATTCGCCAAATTCGCCCATCTCGTGAGACTGATTGGTCGTTCTGGAGCGTTGTGGCGAAGCCCACATGCGGCGGTTTCTTAGAGTGCCTTAGCTTGCATCTGCTTCGCCGCACATGCCCCTCCACGGTACGCAATTAATCAGCGGTCCTGAGCATATTGTGCGCTCGATTTGTTTCTTACTGTTATGACCCAAATTAATAGAGTTCGCGCTGCATTCTACTTTAGATAACAGATTAAGAAATTTTCTGTAAACGATCCAGAAAGCACAGCGGCCGACGCTGCCGATGTGCCGTAGCGTAAGTGCAGTTGCGGCGAGTTAGGACGATCATGGATGACAGCGCTAGCAGGCGTCGCGAGGTGACCAGGAGCGGGGTGGAGAACGGGAATTTGTGACTACTTAGCAAGAAACTTATGCACGACCTGTTGTTTCCCCCTAGTCCGTGAGTGGTGGGCGCTGCACTGAAAGCACTGCTCTAGTATCTGTATACCACCATGCTGCGATGTAGGTATTTGACGCCACCCAACCATACATACGATATCTACACACAAGGTATTTTATCCAAAAAAGTCACACGGGGCAATGACCTTCCGATTTACCTAAAAAGATATGTCTTGAGGGGCTACTCTTCCAAACCCGTTTCCGCAAAAGCACACGTGGGACATGTGCCCACGATGAGAATATTATTTCCTCGTTTTTAACGAACAATTTTATAATATAGTCCTCAGAGAATGGTCGTAACCACAGAGCCGTGTGTCAACACAGGTAGCTGTCGGTATCAGAGAGTTATAATATAGCGTTTGCTGCCTTTGCGTACGCTCAACATTAAACTTTTTGCGCAAGCCATGTTGGCACCACGAAGGGAGTATTATGCAGCGTTTGGGAGATTTTGCATTGCGCCACGCTAGCGCTTACTGCGCCATCTGTAGGACCGAATGCAAAGCGACTCACTCATCAGGCCGAACGAGCACCTGAAATTTTCCAGGTCTATCCAATCAATGGAAGCAACGCCTTCGTGTTAGTATTTATTGCAAAACGTGCGTAATATGATAGAAATATTCTCGTACACATGCACACTGTATAGCGGAAGCATTGAAAGCCCTAGGTTACTTGTTTTGGCGATCGCACACAACGCGCACAAGCAACGAACCGGGTATCACGTATACATTTTATTCGACTCGAAAAGAATCCAGAAGTCCGTTTCAAGCAAACGCAGCATAACGACGTAACTGCTTGTACTGCGGGGCGGCCAAGCACAAGAATAAAATTCTATCGCTTGCCTCCAGCTCGTCGTAAACATCGCACTCACTATAGTTAAACCTGGATATAACGAAGTTGACAAAAAATCGCAATTTTTCGTTACACGGACGTTTTCGTCACATACAGGTTTCGAGTTAACGACAAATCTGCACATTTGGTCGCGATGACTGGTTGTTCTCAAGTGTTGTGGTAAATCCAACCTGCGGCAATTTTTAAGGGTGAATTTACTCTCGGGAGCTGGAACACTAGCATAACCATTTCATAGTAATGCAGGAGAATCATGCATGCATCACTTGGCTGACGTGGCGGAAAAAAGGACGTACCCTGACCGCCGTCACCGGTAATGGTCACCAAAATACACAGTGGCCTCATGCAGCCCGCAAACTTTATTGAAAATTTTCATTGGCTGCGACGGCCTTACCAATATTGCATCGGCCAAATTAGCTGTAGGTCGCTCATAGCCGCTTGGCCAGACACCATGAGCAGAGACGTCAGCACACCCAACCACACATATGTTTTCACAACTGAACGAGGAGTGATGCTCACAGTTATGAGTTACCACGCACTCGTTCACCAAACCACGCATAGAGAAACGGAAGTTTGAAGGCCGGTTGAGCACAGATTAATGTATCAGGTTGTAAATAGAGAGAAGATGACCAAAGCTCTAGTTTTAGTGCTATATGTATCTGGGCATGGAATATAGCTGCCTAAAAAGAAACCGAGGGAATTCAATGTGAGTGCACCATGATGGTGGCCAGAAATAAGAAACCGGACAGCTTCAATTTCATCGAAGCGCGAATTGAGGGGAGGTATGAGGGAGAGCAATAAAAGTCAAGAAAGCGTTACTAAACAACTGGAAAGCAAACATAGGGCGCCACAACTGACCATACAACGAAGAATGATAGGAGTAACACTTACGACCAGGTTACGAGCTATCTGGACCAGAGAGCAAACTCGAGTAGGTAATCAAATAAACAAAAAGAAATGCACTTGCGCTGGCCATGTAGTGCGAACAAATGATAACCGGTGGACCACCAGGGTAGCAGAGGGGATACCAAGAGGCGGCCCTAGAAGGAGGAGAAGGGCAATAACATGATGGAGGGATTAAATAAACAAACTCGTGGCAAAATGGAGCGGTTGGAGGTTGATGGGTGATGCCTTCGTCCTGCAGTGGACCTAACCAGGCTGTTGACGATGGCGATGATGATGAAGCCGAAGTTCCAAAGATTTATCTTGACCTTGAGTTTCAGTTCACTACACGGCTCTTTTTTATTTTGAATTTTGGTGCTTCAAAAGTGGATATGAGTTTGCTTGATGCACCTGATTGCGCTATCTTTTTTCGTGTAATAATATAATGGTACAGGGGAATTTTCTTCTCCGCATCTTCGTGCGAATACACCTGAGTTCATCTTCGGCTGCCTCTGGAAACACAGTGCAGGTGCATTGCGGAAGCATGAATTGCCCCATAGATTGCGCCTGACCTATAGTAGTAGGAACCTGCGACACTAGTTAGTAGGAAATGTGTAAAAGCGGTACAAAAATACGTGCGACCCACGTAGAAAGAAGACATATAGCGCATTTTGTGTCTGTGTTTAGGCCCCCTGTCTTTGTGCAGCGCTTTTAAACCTTCGCAGTCATGTACCAACTCGTCCAAACGATGACTCTTCTGACACCAGTTAACCGTACTCCTTCTGACTCTTGGTATCTGTTGGCGCATTCATTTCCTGTGTTTTATCCTGCTACTCAGCTCTCCAAAATGAGCGTAAATATTTTCACGAAGCCAAAGACGACGCAGTTGACTTTATGGAAAAAACAAGTTTATTGGAGCGAACTTGTGCGCCCCTAAAAACTCAAAAGTATACAGGCGGCGAAGCAGCAGTCAACGAAGTGACGTTTGCAGGCGAGTGTCGGTGAATCGAAGACAGCGGCGTCTGCTCTGCGTGAATTTTTATTTGAGTGCGAGTGTTTCTCGAACCGTCGAATTACATCCAGAACACTGTAGATCAAAGAAGATTATTCTAGGCTTTTGACGTTAGTTCTTAACGCTCTCCCTCAAAAGAGATAACCCGTGCGGAATAAAACTAAAGAATGGAACACGCGCTTCACTTGCAACACAGATAACACAGACAGCCGCCGCCGGGCGGTAAAAACAATTCCTAAATACACAATCCAATGCATGGTTTGCCGCAATAATAGGCAGACGAGCTCGTCTGCCTCATATTTCTGCTGATTTTGAAAAACTTAACCGTAGGGTACAGCAACCAAACTTTGGTTCCTAGGAACAGAAATTTACTTCACAAGCAGCCGATTTTCTCGGGACACAATTACTCCTCTTCAAAATGACCCCATCGTCGGGATCTTGTTTGAAATTTAAATCCGAAAACTGTCATTAGGCACTTTTGATCTCACTGAAAAGGTATCAGCCAGACAGCATTAAGCGCTTTTGACCTCACTGGAATGGTATCAGCCAGATACCTCACTGAAAAGGTATCAGCCAGACAGATGCTAAACGAACTTCGCTGGTCAAGTGGCCTCTCCGTCGGTTTCTCCCGTCTATTTTGGGCTTCTCCCGGTTCTCTCGTCTGACTCTTTCACTTTTCTTTACAGTACCCAACGATTGCTTTTAGTAATATATTCCCGCCTACTTTTTCTCTGTACTGGTCATTCTTATGAAAATGCTGCTTCTTGAGGTTCTTGCACTGCTAACGTCTTTCCCGTAGTCTAGAAGACGCAGGACGCAATTCGCTGCCATAATGCACAGTATGACGCCATGGTCTGTCAATTCTTTTGCCGCCAATCCCAACAAAGGGTAGTACCGACCATCTCTTTTATTAGGAGCACGCGTACTGCGCGGGAACAAAGCGACCGGGTAGCTGTACTATTCTCAGTAGGGATTCAAGCATGACGCAAGCACCGCTGGAATCTAAAAGCCTGTGCATCCTTAAGTCTGCCCTACGTCCTATTGTTCTTGTATGATTAACGAGCCGACATACATTTGTCGCGTAAAGCTACAGCTATAAAAAATCTCACTAATCGACTCTAATTCTGTTGCTAAATACAAGCCCAGGCTCTATGAGAAAAAGGGCACTCAGTAGAGAGCTATGGCTAGAGCGAAACCTTCACCCACCGTCTCCAAGTTTGTGGATAAGCGACAGCAGCGAACACGTTTTCTCTTTCCTAGCCCAACGTCAGACGTTTGCGTTTGTCGTGCAGAAAGTTAGTATTGGTCCCGGTTGAGCTAGATTTCTAGGCCAGATTTACCGAACTACGTCATGACTAAAAATGTCGCAAGACAAAATACCATCACCCTTGCACGACCGCTCGATGGAAAGTAGGTTCCATCAAGCGGCCGTGACCCGTGCTTCAACCACCGGTGAGTGGACCGGATAGCCATCCACAACCGTGGTCTGCCCGGCCGAGATAAACTTGGTTTTTGGCGCAAGTTTTCTCTCACCGGCATCGCGTTCCCTGATATCTCTCGTTCGAGCGAGATAGTGACTTGTTCTAGAGGCGCAAACCAGAGATAATGTATTCTTCTGTGATTGGGAGCTTCCGCATTAGCTTGATACAGCCACTGTCTTTTTACGCGTTATCATCCCTTCGTTTATCTTTGGATTCCCGCAAAGCCCTTTGTTACTTCCTGATAAACAGTGTACTTCTTTAGGAAACAGCGATGTTTTCTTGAACGCGGTGTTCTTCCGTAAATAAATCGGTCACGCAAATTGAAGTTTTGTGGCCGCGGCTACTCTAGTCAACACTGGGCAAGGAAACAATACCGAGGGTGAGTACTCAGGAGTGCAGCAAGCCTTTCCTGGCCACGCTCCAGACTTCTGAACGAACAGCTGGAGTATTTTTTTCCAATGTGCCTAATCATAGCGAATAAGAATGAGCTTGACATCAGGACACCAACGATGCCATACGCTACAAGCCTCTTCATTCAATAAAATCAATTAATCAATCAATTAATCAATCAATCAATCTATCTATCTATCAATCAATCAATCCCACGGAGACAGGCAAATACGTGTGTATAACAGCAACACAATTGGCAAACGTCGGGATAAAGTAAAGTTATTGATGAAAGAAAAGGCAGCGCGGCTCCTTATTATAAAAAAATTAGAAAGAAAATATACCGCTTATATAAGCACGCCATTAAGATAGCGGTAAATCCAGCTGTCGTGTAAAATAATGCAAAATTCCCGCCCCTGGTCCTTGGCGGACATTTAGAACAAGCATCAAAGAGAAGTGCTAGTGCTTTTGTCTCGAGCGGTAATTCAGAAAATGTCAGAAGCCCCAGAGAGAAACTAAATCGGAAGCAAGAAATCCGCTGTTTGGACAAAGGTAACATTCTGTGGAATGAGATTCGGTAAGGATTTATAGCCCTTTTCTCGTTTGTCACGTCGTGCACGGATGCGTACTCCGTTGTGCGGACCGTTCTTTTTGCAGCAGTTTCGTCTTCAGTGCGCGCCTCCTAGCTTGTGATGTGAAGCGAAAGGAAGCAGCACTGTTACTCATGAATCATGATAATAGTAGTGGCTGGAAGCTTTGCGCTTATCTTCGGGAAAAAATAATCTGGCTTCTCAGAACGGGCAGTCGAAAGGGGGGTGAAAAAAGGGAAGTAGTAGTTAAGATAAGGGATACGCTTATTAAGGGGTTTGCCGGAATTCTACCATTAGTGGAGGGCGGGAAGTGGGCAACGAAAACTTGGGGCCGTTACAATTTTCGTTGACTTTTTTTGGAATAGGTCGTTGAATGTTTTTATTGCTAAATGTTCGACAAGTTATATATTGGAATTCTATATCTACTGAATTTTATAAACTCACTCGAAATTGTTTTATCAAACGGTGAATTAGGCAGCCACTTAGGATAATATACACACGCACGTAGTTTTAACGGCGTTGTCTCTCGCACAGTAAGTTTAGATCTTCCATCCAACTTTCCGAAAATGTTTTTCGCAATATTTGATAACTATCCAGCAATAAATTCTCTGAGAGTGAGTGCCCGTGCCGTTACAGGGCGGTGTAGAATGCTGGGCCTTTAAAGGTGTTCCCAAAACCTTGGGCAGCTTTGGGACTATAAAGTAAGTAATGGAGCTGACTATCAAATGGACAAGCAGGTGCCATTCTTACAGTACTCGAAAACTACATACGGGCAAAATTGTAGTCGACACACCACAGCAATCGGCGGGCAGCTAGGTAAGAGTCCAAGGAAATGGATTAATTGCGTGCAGCCGGAACTTAAATGCTGAAACGCACGGAGCCTCTCGTTAAGAATTAATCTAAGAACTAATTCTGACAGCCATCTGTACAAAAAAAAAGTGTGTTGATTGCGGCAATAAGTTGTGGTGCTCCAATTTTTCGGGAATATGATCGGCAGTATTCTGCCTTTGCGGGCAGAGGTATCTCATCAGAGCGCTGCTAATTTTACTCGGTTTCTGCGCTTGTAGTATTGGATACACATAAACTTTCGTCGTCACTTATGAACGGATAATTCGCCCGAGTACAGCAGTTGAAGCCGGAAGAGCCCGTTAAAAGCTCTGCACTTCGGTACAGACCGCGAATGTACGAGATAGCGACAAACAGCTCGACAATGACGATGTAAATGAAATTACAGCGCACACGACAAATTCCCGAAGGGCGAACCGTGGCAGTCGAAGGGGAGCTTCACCTAGTTTCTACAAGACCTAGCTCAAGGCAACTTAATGCAAATAAATGGGGTTCTCCTAGTGAATTATTTATTATTAGCGTAATGTCGCATATCAGTGCGCTGGTGCTCAAACGAAGATGCCACTAGTTGAGAGGGCGCAAAATTGGTAGGCTGGGTAGGTAGTGCCACTTTATATAACATCGGTCCAGGGTAGGCGGGTGGCGGAGGCCCCAGCGACGCCCAGGGCTCAGGCCGGGAAGGTTTCTTGGGTTGCCAGCTCAGACCACCCCAGAGCCTGCTCCCGAAGTAAGAGAGGGAATGGAAAGGAGGAAAGGGGTCACGCGGACAGTCACATAGGGCGTGGAAGAGTGTGTCTAATGTGCCACATGATGGGCAGTGATGGAAGGCGAATTAGTGTGGGTGGGTGTGCACAAGGAGAGTGCGATGTTGGAAAGTGTGTTTGTAATAGCCGCCAAATGTGCGCTGCCGGCGGAGTAAGTGAAGATTTGGGGGGTGGGAGAAGGGTTTCACGGGAAAAAGTAGTGTTGAAAAAGTGTTCCATACACACGTCCCTAGTGTTGGCTTTGTTGATAATCCAGAAGTCTCGTTGATGGAAGATAACTGATAATCATCATTGTCGGCCTTTTTGCATTCACCGCAGGACGAAGGGCTCTCCCAAAGATTTCCAGCAGCTTCTATTTTGGGCATGCGGAGTCCATTCTGTGCCGCGAAATTCCGTACTCCATGCCATCTTGCGTCCTTGGTCTTCCCATATTTCGTTTACAGTTCCACTGGTGACCACTGCGTTGAAAAGGTGGACAACCTGTTGTCTATCGTATTCCCATCACCGGTCGTGCGATTCCTCAGTTTATCTAAATTTGAACTATGATGTATTCCACCTGAGTTTGTTCCCCAATTGACGCCTCAGTTTTATGATTCATAATTGCTGCCCCTATGAATATTCTTACCATCATTCATTGATCTAATGTAAGTTTTACCTCAAGGGTGTTGTTGAGACCAGAAGTTTCTGCTTCATATATCGTTAACGGATGTATACAGAGTGATTTCAGATGAGAGCTAACAATGTATGGTTTGTCGACCTGATCAATTCGATTGAAATTTTTATACCATTTCCTGATTATTCCAATGTCGAGATTCAGCAATATTTTCCTGGGAAAAAATTTTGTACCACCGTAAAAACTTTTCGAAATCGAAAAGGTGCACCCACACCGGTACATGCCTACGTGCCTCGGCCAACTTCCACGAGTCCAAGCTACGAATATATTTATGAGGGGCAATTCGTAAATCATATTCTCAGTTTACGCCAGGTTTAAATTTATATAAAAAGTTTTGCTGCTGTCAAGGATGCACGTTTTCCGCGCTAAAATGTCAAATTCGGCTCACAGCGCAATTTTGTTCGCACTTTGAACCTAAATATTACAAGTACTTAAAATAAAACTTAATATTTTAGCTCACGTGTGCTCCTTAAAGCTGTGAACAAACAAACCGTATAAACAAACAATTGTATAAAGTACGGTGAAGATGCAACGGGCACGCAAGTTTGAAGAAAAAACTTAAAGCACAAATTTCAGGAGATAATATAAAAAAATATCAATTTTTCTGAAATTCTCCCCAGGATGTAGGCGTTTACATGCACTTGCATAATTATCAGAAACATGTGGCATCATTTTGTTCCTGGAGCCCGTACAGCGCGAGAAAGGAGACCTATCGGCCCGGCTCTGCAGGATGTCCCTTAGACATCCTACAATCAACAACATCAATTTTAAAGTGGTCCCGGGGAGCGGCTGAATTTGGTTCCTAGCTGTGGGTGTGTTAAAGCTCGGCTGTGTCGTTCTTTTTTAGGTGCGGAGCACCTTAGGACCGCACAGTGTCCGTCCGCGTCCATGCGCATAGCATTTACAATCGCAAAAAATCACACAGGCATCGGCAGGATTCGAGCCTGTGTCTGGTAGTCCAGACAGAGTTAGTGTCTGTGGTCTTACCCACTGGGCTGCGACCGTGAGTCAGTAGACGAGGTTCAAACGGCTTACTCCCTCGCCTGTAACTTTGCGGAGTACCTTAGCACATCAGAATGTCCGTCTGCGTCCATCCTTGCGTACACCACTATCAAGAGAAAATCAAGCCAAATTCGATTTGAGCTGTGATTTTCAGTTTCATTTAGGGAATAATCCAGTTGCAACTCACGGCTCAAATCGAATGACGGTCGGGGCACAAATCGGATGTCACTCGGGGCGCAACTTAGGATGTCATTTCGAGTCCCCGTACTCCGCAACCTCGCCATCATCCACGGAGTGTAGATGCTGCCATTTTTTGTTACTCCTTAACCCATACATGCTCGGGCCTTGTTTGAGTGAGGCGTGTTTGAGTCAACAATAAGCAGTAGCAAAAAAGGCACGTATGTTCAACGCATCACTATGCTCTACTCACAGCACTCAGTCAGACTCGACCACACCGCTTTCAAAGGCGCCACACATGCGCAGCCGAAGCGACATCGTTCGGTATTTGTGTCTACCAACATCGCATCAAAACTCATGGGAGAAAACTAAGATGCATGCGGAATAAAATAGGCCGCATAACCTGTGTTTCGACAGCAGACGCACCTTCGCATGGTGGCCCTGCAATACATTTAGGCCGCCGCTCGCGTGGAATCCTGACTTTTGCTGCCGACAGTAACTCTCTCTTCGAAACATGTTTCCAGGCATTCGGCTGTGCGTGCTTGTACGACAACTCCTGGGAATGGGAGCCTGTAGGGAAAAAATCGGCTTAAAAGTATCGGACGGCTTCTCGTACCTTGTATGGCCGCGAACAACACGACACGTCTGCCTAGACCTCGTTTCAACAAATATACAGTAAGACTTAGTTAATCATAACAGCAGTGGGAAGCCACTGCTGTTCGAATTAATGGAAGTTAGAAATAATGAACTGAAGAATACAACAGTTCACCACGACACCGAAGCGGTAGCCGGTAGGGCATGCCAACATTTTTATGCTTGAAGAAGTCCGGCATTGCATTCTGCCTTTAGTTCTTGAAGAAGACATGTAGCACATTTTGCTCTGACAAGTGAATGCATCAAAAGTCGTACTTTTGCCCTTCTTCTAAGCTGTCGCAGAGACCGGCGGCATTTAATTCTGTCATTACTTCCGAGCGGGTGGCCGCACTGGCGTATCGCCCTCCTCCTTCTTCTTGTCGTCGACACAACAAGCGACAGATTCTGCGCTTCTTAGCTGAATCATGTGATATAGTCAGCGCACTACACCCCACTGCACTCACGAATACGTCTTCAAAAACATCCGCAAGAGGGTTTTAGATTGGTTGTACCCGATTTTACCTCCGTCCCCACATATTTTTCCGTTCCGGAGGCTACAAAGCGTGGTACGTAGGAAGCAGGTGCGTTTGTCCATA
>CM023448.1:124456740-124531740 GCA_013339765.2 Haemaphysalis longicornis | reverse complement strand
AATATAGACACGCGATAAGAGAACGAGCAAATCAAACATTCTGTGCTCCCTTTGCCACCAAGATCGACCGACAATGCGCCACTTGCTGCGGTCATGTAGGGTCCTGGAAGGAATCCGAACAAGACACAAGCCCCCTGGCGTCACATCTCTGCAGGAATGGGTGTACCCAAAGAATAACGCCAACTACGTGCTGCTTGTACTGTGGGCCTTCGTGAAGGAGGCCTACCTCGTCAATAGAACTCGAACTTTATCGACCCTTAACCCCTTCCCCTATTTCCCCCAACAGGTCAGAGTGTCATCCTTTCTAAAATAAATTTATTCATTCATTCGTTGTTTCATTATAAATACAGTAAATCCTAATTGTTTGTTAAGCAGCACCGGAGAAATACTTGCAGCCGGCCTGATAGGAAAGAAAGGTTGAAAACGGCTTACCGAAAGGCTGAACTTCTCCATGTCAAGAAGGGTCTCTTTAAAAACACGTCCCTCGTACGTCATATCGTATATCTGCTGGATCCATGTCCATGGCCGGAATCCTCGTACGGTGATTAGGAAAGACAATCTAAAGGAATTGATCGAAATCAATTGTTCTAAAGGCCAGTATTTGTTAAGGCTTGTGCGATTGATACAGCATGAACGCTTCGCACGAGCTACTTTACTGCGCCGGTGCAGCTTCCAAACTGCGTCATACAGAGCTCAATTTCGACGTCAAACACAAAAGTTTAGGCCCGCAGACAAATGATTTTTTTCTGCCTTCCCTCCAGCCTACACTCCAATGCAATCGCGCGGTTCCGCTTCGCCACAATGCACTATTCCTACCGCCAACAAACCAAATTCGGCCAATGACAGCAACGTGCATACACTTTGACTCAAAAATGTGATCTGCGCAGCGGCACTGCGCAATGCAGGACGTTATGCTTGCAATGCGTGACGACACAGCGCAAAGCAAAGTTATTGAGGCAAAAAGTATGCTCGAAATCGTCATTCGCCGAAATTTCATTGTTGGCTACATGGATTGGTTAATCTAGTGCATTGTCGCGAAGATTAAGCACCGGATTGTCTTATACTGCTTGCTGAAGAAGTGACACGAATGCAGAACATAGAATTATTCGTCAATTAAGTTTAAAAATACCTAACGAGAACCATGACAGACATTATTTGCCTTTGACGTAAAATTCAAAAAGTCAAGCACTTACAACTGCAGCTATATCTTAATGAGTGGGATACTTCTTGTTTTCTGAATACACCTTTGTAAGAATTACGCCAGGAGTAAAAAATGTTCAGTTTCTTCATCACTTTTGAAGGAACAAATGCAATGTAGTTAATCTGAAGGTTTTCGTACGTATACATATATCTGCATTATCAATACACCAAAACTATTTTGCCTATTTTTTTTTAGTTACCGGGAATTTACCTGTTAAGGTTTTGGCCAAAAGGATTGCCCGTGTCCGTCTGCATGCCCAACACTGTTCCCATGGAGACTCCTGTCAGAGGACAACAAAAAAGTAGATAAAATATTCACTTTGGGATGTCTTCTTTATTCATATATGCCATTCTTAACTTATCAAAAATCAGCCGCTATAAAATTCTGTTTCAGAAAGATGTTTTCTTAAATTCATCGTTAAGGGTGGCGCAAACGAATTGGCAAATAAGTGACTTTTTTATCAGTGAAAAAATCCCTTGGCTTACACATCCATATCTATTAGACGCAAGCAGCAGCAAAATATTCATATTAAGTAAAGGTTTCCGGGCTCCAGCGTTTGACCTAAAGTCAAAGTTATACGTAATAACTGATCTGAAGCGTGCGAAACTGCAGCCATTTAGATAAAATACGGTAAGATTTTGCTAATACTTCGGGAAAAATTGAGACCACAGTCCTCCAAATTGACCTAACTGCAGCGCAGCTGTACAAAACTTGGAATGCGAAGCTTTGAACACCGCATTTCGCGAATACGCATAGCTACAAGGTTTTATAAGGCTGACAAGGCACGCAGTGGGCTCTTTGCAATAAACTCGTTGAAATTTCATTCGCCGCCCACGTGGACCTTTCGTGGCTCAGAACGTCGTCTCACATAGATGCAGGTCCTGATAATGGCCTATTTGTATCCAACAAATAGAAACCACAACAAAAATTTGAAACCTTAGAGTTGAAATGGGAGAGACAGTGCGCAAGCATTCTTTGTAATTTTTCGTGAGTATGGTCCCTGCATAAGGCTGTTATTACAAGGCGTTTTATTAAATTAAAGGCTTTTTATTATTACAAAAAGCCCTAGGCGCTTTTATGAAGTCTCGTCACGGGTTACGGATGGAAGGACGGAGGGACGTATTTATAGTCGCCAAACAATGTGTACTTATGAGAAAGGTCGGAGCTATGTTTGCGGAGCATCAAATACGAGATCGAGATTAGTGTCCGTTTCGCAGCTGGGAAACAGGGGGGCTAGCACACGCGCGCTGCCAGGGGGGCGTGGCGCTTACTGCCGATGATGTCGAGCGTGAGGTGCTGCATGAGCGGGAAGGTGGCCAGCGCCTCGTCGGGCTTCTCGTCCACGTGCTTCTCCAGGATCTTGATGAGCACGTTGCCGTTCTCGTTGAAGTGGCCCATGTAGTTCTCCAGCACGCGGAAGTGGAAGGCGGGCGTGAAGAGGCGCCGCTTGAACCGCCAGATGTCGCCGGTGCTGCACGAGGCCCAGTTGAAGCATCATGCGTGTGTGCCACGGTTACGACGCGAAAGTACAGTGCAGCGTTTCATGGCAAACATGCTTCGTAAGGTCAACTATTCCTCTACTATAGTAGTTTCTCTGTGTTTTTAATAGCGGAAACAGTTTAGCAAATCGTAATTTTTCGTGTCCGCAGTTAAAAATACCAACAAATTGCCGAGAGCGCGCACGTGAGCGCGGGCCTCGCGGCGACCGCCCGGTAGTTAACACAACCAAGAAAATGCCGCACGCTCGTGTGTGCGTTCCTCGCGGACACTGCCCAGCGTCCCCTGCGCACGGTTGTCAAGCCAAGCATACCCACTTGGGGAGATTGGCCAAGATTGCCCCCCCCCCCCCCCCAAAAAAAAAAAAAAAAAAAAAAAACTCCAGCGTTCACCGTAAGCGTGGCAACACTTGCTCGGAACGAGAAAGACACGTCCCAGCGTACACCCCTCCAAGATGATGTCCAATGATTATCACTCCCCCCAAAAAATGAAAGAAGTTTACACTTATAGCAACAATGCTGGAGTGAAGGTCGTTGTGACAGCGAAGAAGGGGGAGGGGGGTTTCACTCGCGAAGCACACTGCAGATGGCACGGCGAATTTACCCCACATTCCCTGCGCGGAAGTGCCTGCTAGCCGGCGGGCGCTTCGGCGGTACGGCTTCATCGTCTGCTTTAGCGACGGTTGTTTCGGGCCTGTTTTGCAGCTGCTTCGCGTGGATTGTGCGCTGCCTTCACACGGCTTGATTAACTTGTTCGATAGCACCTCCAGGTTAACCCACTCCCGACGGAATTAAGTGATTGTACGGCAAACATATGTTAAAGATTGTTTGCAGGGCGGGAAAACAAAATGTGCAAACCACGTACAGACATTTGGCCGCTAGAGAAACGCTACCTTTTGCGCACTGCTTGCCACGAATGGGACTCCGTTTTCTAAATTGCTGAATACTATTTCGGTTGGGTTTTAAGAGGCATTACAAAAGGCGAGAGTAGCAACTGGTTTTGATTAATAACGATTATATAAGTTCCCTCAGCTTTCTCGCAATTCTCAAACTTACTAAACTAACTAGTTGAAATCGGTAAAAATTGGAATCACTAAGCTCACATGCCGAATTGTTTCGGTGTCTGCGCTTGTGTCGCGCGGGGGTGTAGCCCTAAGCTAGCACATCAGGATTTCTAGGTTCCGCTGTCTCTCCCTTCGAAAGACGCTCGTCACCGTTTCTTTCTCCTGACTGACGACCGGTCTACAGCGGCGGCGTCCGCCGCTCTAGCCCGGACCTGGCCGACGCTGCTGCCGCGTTCGGGACGCCGCCCCCGCGAATTCCAGGTAACGGCTGGCAGAATCTCTGGTTTCACTCTTTGTAGAGCCACGTGTGTGAATACAAGTGACGTCGCATGGGCAGTTGTTGTGGGTGTCGTTTAAAGCTTTGCTTTCCAACCACCTTCACGGCGTGGATTGGAGTGGTGGCGACATCGTTTTCATCTCATTTTTTTGCCTTCTTTCTATTTTCTTCTTTCGCGCCACTTTTGGAGAAAATAAATGAGTTTCCAGAGAATGCAAATCAAAAGTAGCTCAGCGCCTTGCTCGTCCTTCTCTTGTTAGTCCTTGCCACGGTTGTTCGCGCTGTTCGCAGTTTGAACGGGCAATCGAAGGCACTGAAAATATTCTTTGTAGTTTGATGCTTTTATTTTTATTCTTGCGCATTAGTGGCATACGTTAAAGCACCCCTCGAACCTAACTCTAAAAGACGCTGCCGTTCCCTAAATTTTCTTGGCCTATCCACACGCGTAGCGTAACGCCATTAAGGTCGAATACTTTTCGGAACCGGCTCACAGATATGTCACTAGCGGCAAAATATTCTCTTTTTTGAGGGGCTGTATTGTTGTGACAGGAACCGTTACACGAAGCTTCCACGTGACGGAAACGGCGGTGTCATGCACTTCATGGGTAAAAAACAGGCGTGCGCATTTTTCATTAAAGAACGCCCTCCCTTATTCTCTGTGGGGGGAAGTGTGAGAGGGGGGGGGGGATCTCCTGTGATAACAGCCGTGTGGCGTTTGGGGGGCGGAACATGTCTTCAACACTGATCCATATGGACAGACGGCACGGTGTGGTCAGGCACAAAACAGCAAGAAAAAAGAACGTGATTCTGTAAAACCCATTGTTGGGAAAGTTGGTTCATACTGCAAAATTTAGAGCGCGAGGACTACAACGCCAAAGAAACAAGACAACAAAGCAATGATAAAGCGATTGTCCCGCCGTCCTTCCTTTGTCGGTGTGTTCTTCGTGCTCTAAGTTTTCTTAACGCGTTTCTCTATACCAAGGACACCTCATATGGACGAAGGTTTGGTGTGCTCGGCGTGCCAAAGGTTGACTGCGGGCCGCACGGAACCCACTTCATTGGTTGACTTACATTTCTTGGGGACAAAACGACAAAAAATGTTTCAGTGTTTACTCACTTTTTGAGGAATGGCTGGAAGGGGAACTGTATGGTTGCTGAGAGAAATTTATGGTGGGCGTATATGACACCAGTGTAGGCTTCGAAGCACCTAAGTACAGCCGAAACTCGATCTAACAAAACCCGATCTTACGAATTTCCTGATCTAAGGAAAATTTTCGGATTCCCCCGCAGGTGCCTATACGTGCCAATGATTTTATGAACTCGAATTAACAAAATTGATTCAGCTGAATTCCTGATTTAAATAAGTATTTCGAGCAAACAGCCACATTAAAAAAAAATTTCAAATGTATTTTTTCAGAAAAACACACGAAGCATCTACTTTCATTTTTTATAATAACCCTAGCAGATAAACTCATCAGTCCGAGGAATCGTTTCTGATTTCTCAGATTTCTGAGAAACGAAAGTTTCCGGCCACAAGAGATGTCAGAAGATGCTGACAACCCGAAAATTGCTGAAGCTCCTGTGCCCCCTCCAGAACAGGTGATGGACGCTATTGACTTGCCCAGGCGATGTGATGGGGCTGACGAAGAAACCGAGAAAGCATTGAACGCGCTTGCGTGCAGCGGAAAGTCTGTCCGGCCAATATTAATGAAGTGCACGCAGGCGGAAATCACAGGCTTTCTTGCCGGGAAATAAATTCATTTCCCTCAGAACCCCTAGCGTTTATTGTTTTAACCGCGCCCTTGAGCGCATTGCCAAATTATCGGCAGGCGAGCGCCGCGGCCGCCGCAATTACGATGTCGCGGTAGCTGCTGGGATGCGCCTCCCTTTAGGCATCGAATTTATGGAGTCAACTGCTTGTAAAATGACATTCCAGATTTCACGACGTTCCCTATTTAACGAAATAATTTGCGGTTCCCTGGGACTTCGTTAGATCGGGGTATAAGTGTATTCCAATTTGCGTGATCCCTGCTTCCCTTTAAACATTTCCCTGAACAGATTCTACTTGTCAGGTTTGTTTTAAGGGAGCCGTATTCGGAGAGCCGGATATTATATCTAAACTCCGGTTAGACTGCTGTGTCGAAAGTAAACACGTATTTTTGCGTTAAAGCTTTCTTCTAATAGTGCCCCCTTACGTTCCAAGCAGAATGTAACGATAGGACTTTTGTAAACCGGTAATAATACATTGCGGTGTTCGGGTCCGAAAAGTTGTGGCATTCAGGTGTTTATGCCCCAGTTTGAGGACGAATTTGACAACAATCACCCTGATGTCGTTTTCAGTTTGTAGTTTTGAGGTAGATACAAAACCACAGAACGCCAGACGAAGGCTGAGGTATACGCAGGAAGCCTATCATATCTTCGTCATGTTATGTGCTTTCGCTACCGCTGCGAGCTGCAGCAATACCAAACATGGATGTTTCGGAAGCCGATGCACTTAAGACATAGAAGTGAGTCTAAATAAGAAAGTTCGCGTGCGCACTTAGCGAAGTTGCCTTTTACTAACGAATAAATAGATCGATCTACATCGGGGCCAGATTCATTTCGGGGTTTAACAATGTTGTACCGTACCCAAACTTAGACTGCGCAGACTAACAGAAGTGGGAAGAATAAATGTTACGGATAGACGGTGCCCTCTCCGCCACTTCCCTCTCTTAGCCGCAGCCTGGTTTCTCCCCGACAATTGAACAACGCCGCTTGGCTGGGGCGTTTTTCCTCTTAGCTGCGGCCCGCCTTTACGTAGGGGAAGCCACAGCGTTTTCGTGAGAAAACAAGTGACATTAAAATTTCGTACGACCTCGCTTTATCGCACGCAGCATGCGCTGCGTCGTCACAGACGGACAACGAGGTGGCCGCCACGGACACAACTCGCGTTCCGCGAGGCACGGCCTTGGGCGCGTAACGCCTACTACTCGGGTCTGGGCTCCATTCTTCTTTTCGATGCCAAGAGCGCCAATTGTCGTGCCCCGTGCTGCAGCGTCTATCATTTTTAATGGGTGCCCCCTGCCGGACCCAAGGTCGCCCAACGACTCGCAGGCCTCGGGCGTACACGCTTGACTACGATTTAGCTTTGAATTATCAGCAGGGGGATGTTTTGCCAACTCCGCAGTGTTCCGGCGCGTTAGGCACGTGCACTTTCACTTTGTGGCGACGGAAGGCAAATTAGCGCCTCTCCTTAATTCACTCCGGGATAATGGGGGCTTGGGGCCAGTGTCCACCCTCTTCACTTGTTCCCCTCGGATTCTGACTACTGTTTATCTTTTCCGCATTTTTTATTCTTGTTCAAATACGGCCTAATTAGTGGCGGCGGTATCTTCCACTAAGCCTTCGTAATATAACTGGTCATACTGGAGAAAAGCTCCAATCGCGTGAGAGCTCGATATAGTGCGCTTTATGAACGAAGGGATATGCGCCGTGATGTTTGTATCGGATTTAATATTTTCGGATTTGAGGGACGGTGGCAACACCTTATGGCTAGAAGTTGTTTAAAAGCCTTTAGTTTTTCGCCGGCACTACAACAATGGCCCCCGCGGCAGTAATCTAACCCTCTTCCCCTCTTCTATTTTGAAAAGGGGGGGGGGGGGGGGGGGGGCTCAGCAGCCAGCGCTACCACTGAACCATAGCGGTGGACGAGCTGCCCCACAGAACCGCTAAAAAACTAAACAATTTGAAAGTTCAGGAAGAGCTCTCTCTTAGCAGCCACCTGGTGGTCCACCCCGGCTCATTCGACCGCACAGAAATCGTCGGCGTAATTTCACAACATTGCCATAAGAGCGGGCATGGTAACCGAACACCGCCGCCAACTCGGAATGAGTCTCACTGGCACTGAACGACGCCTGTCCCATACCTTCGTTACGTTGGCTGCTGTTAGCTCGAAATAAACTGCGACGCATCACGACCGTACGTCACTACATAACAGCCGAATGGTGTGATGTGAGTTGCTTCCCTACCTTTATGCTTTTTGATGCCCACCGCCGAAGGTCCGGAACTGGGACACTAGAAGATTATGGGGCCACCCTGCCCCGAAACCATCAAGCGCAGGGCATTCTTTACCCTTGGACTGTCGCAAATAACAGCCCTTGCTCTTCCGCCACGGTGATCACTCTCCTCAGCCCACCGCACACCCGAAGTTCCGTTGTAAATGAGCACTTTGTCGGGACGTTCTCCTGTTCGCCTATTGTGTCGCCTCTCTGGTGGATGCAGCGTGTAAGGTGCTTATCAATTTGCCACGTGGACAGGAAACACATTTCTCGTGCCGGCTTGGAACGTTGAAGTGCTTATTTGTCGCCGGTGATGCAAGTTAAAATTCAGGTGTACACCTGGCTTCTCTGTTCCGCACGTGCGGTTTTTAGCTGTTTCATGGGACTCGTCTGCGTGAAATACTGTCCAGGAAATGTGAAGATGCCTAATCCCAGGGTTCCAACTGTTCGTTGTGGCGCGAATACAAGTTCCCTCACGAGGAAAAGTTCATTTATGAGACTCTGGCACGCGGGTCACGGTCCCTGGTGTCCACAGTTCTCGTTCATTCGTTTGACATTTAACATCTAAGGTTTCTATATAGGAATTAACTGTGCGCTCTATATCATTCCCAGCCGTCGTATCATTTCTTCATATTAACTGCAACCTTAATTTTCCATGGTTCGGTACGGTATGCACCCACGCTTTACAAGGCACCTCAAGTGGCCTTTTCGTCACATATAGCCCCTAGGTATGTACCTGATTCACCACGTCATCTGTAAAGTTTCTCCATTTGTCATCAAAGCATTTTCACGCTGACTTTTCTCAATGCGGATAACAGCAAAGAACATATAACATTCTGCAGCTTGCTCAAAAATCTCCACTGCGTTTAAGCTCTCATATACTTCATGTAAAACTACGACGTTTGAACACTACTTGTGCATTGCTTGTGCATTCAAGCAATGCACAAAGGGTATAGTCGAGCGATATTGTTCATTATGTAATTTTCACTGGCCCCGTCGTATTTTTAAATTACAACCGGGTTTAACAGTTCAGGACGCCATATTTTATTTAAATCTGCAACAGCGCGCCCTTCTTATTTTCCGCTTTTTTATTACTGTACAAGTGGCTTCATCAAAACAGGCCAACGACCGGGAAACAGTTCGTGGCCGATCACAAAAGGTGTTGTGTGATGTCAGCTCAGTTGCGCGCAATTTGGAATAAGGTTTAGACTGACTACCATCCGGCCGTTAATTGCAGAGGGGAACAATACAACCCCTTTGTGATGACTTCACGCCAAACGTAAAACCCGAAGGCGGGAGGGTAATAATGGCGATTTAATTTAGCTTTTAGCCCATGTAGTTCGGTGCCAACGGATCAGAGAGAGTAGCACGTTTCTCACGGGTGGCACGTTGGCCTGATGTGGGGACATGTGGAAGGGCTACAAGAGTCTAGATACACTCGTGGGCACCGTCTCGAGGGCGCAAATAAGAACTTCCTCTAGGTATAGTAATGGTCAGCGCTTTCTAGAGCGCCCCACTTTCGCGGTTAGTAACGCAAGCGAAACCAGCCGACAGTAGTGAACTTCTCAGATGCACAAACCTATCGGCGGATCTCGCCTCATACCCACGAAATGAGAGCACACGCAACGCTAGCCTTATTATGCAGGGGAGCCAGTTGTGGGAGGGGGGGGGGGGGGGGTCCTAGCTGATGCTAGCTCCCATTTATAAAATGATACCCGCCAATCGTAGTAGGTGCTGAGACCAGCCGATTGAATTGCACGGACAAGGAGATCGGTATCCGTATAGTGCCGGCTTTCATAGGCGGCGTTGACAGCAGTTTTTTTTTTTTTTCTTGAAGGGGTGGGGGGTTGGAGGCGGCCTTAAAAATGAATTATTACGTTCTGGCCTTGCCGCGTATACGCATAATGGGCGAAGGACAGTGCCCTAGCACTCTTGAGAAAAATAAAAGCATACGCAAGACGATAGTCACATGTTTAGGTGGGTTTCCTTTCTCATAATGGGCATCCTCGATTTACCGGTCCTGCACGATCCGCGGACAGTCCGAGGACTGTGTTCCGACCGGAAGTCCCATAGGAATACATGGGAAAATCGAGCGCCGGATCGCGTCTCGGGCAGTCCGCGGACGATCCGGGACTGATAATCGAGAAGGCCCAATGTGTGCCTGAAATACCGGTTGATGCGTTAAGGCGGCAAATTTGAAAAGTAACGAGGCCAGACGTACGGTATGACTAAGAAATATGGCCAGCACCGCGCTTGTAATGCTTGCATTGCATCACGTCGTAGCGAATTCGACCTCATTTTTCGAGTACGATTGCATACAACAGGCTTATTAATTCTTAAAATTTACTCTCTTGAACGCAGTGATCGGTCGTTGAACTGTGTTGTCAGGAAGCACACCAACGGATACTTTATTTGTTCGAATACCACGTCTAGTTCTTAGCAATATGACCCTCTTCCCGAATATGCTGCTTTTAATGAAATGGCCTCATAAACAATCTTTCAACAATTTTACTTAAAGACGTACACACCTAAAGAAGGGCATAAAACCCTGGTTTTTGGCGCTCTTTAGCCACGGTAGCATTGCGCCTGTAAACAACACCTACTAGTACTACTACCATTTGAATGTACTCGCGTATAGCTTGCATTTATATTTTTGCTGCTTACACATTTGCATATGGGCCTCCACTAGCTTCGGCTATTGGCCCCACACTTTTTTGACTGTTTTTATGTACCATTTGTACAAATAAAACAAAGTGAAGCATGGGGTGGGCTGCGTTTGGTAAGAACTCCGACATCCTCACTGGTAAGCTTCCCCTGTCACTCAAAAAGCTTGTGTTCAATCAATCCGTTCTTCCAGTAATGACTTATGGGGCAGAAACTTGGGGTCTCACCAAACGACTTGAAACCAAACTTAGATCGGCACAACGGGCCATGGAACGCCGAATGCTAGGGTTCACGTTGAGAGACAGGAAAACAGCCGCATGGATTAGGGAACAGACCAAGGTGAAGGACATTCTAGTTCAAATTAAGCGAAGGAAATGGGCATGGGCTGGTCACGTAATGCGAATGAGGGACAACAGGTGGACCATCGCTTTCACAGACTGGCTACCGATAGACTGAAAACGCAGTAGGGGTCGGCCAAGAACTCGTTGGCGAGTTCTTGGCCGACGCCTACGAAAATTTGGAAGAAAATATGTGCTCAGCTGGCACTCGATAGGCGTGGCTGGAAATCTTTGGGAGAGGCTTTCGTCCTGCAGTGGACACAAACAGGCTCATGATGATTATGATGATGATTAAGGTGATGGTAAAACTCAACCCCAACTATTTGTTCGAATATTTTCCGAGAAACGCATTTCCCTTGTGCCGCAGGTACATTCGTCACCTCCCTCGAGAGCGAACTTCGAGTTTATAGGCTTGCCAGACAGCCTAGCCTAAAAAACGGTCCGCAACAATTAACCTTTTTATCTGAGCACCACGGGAGACAGTGGACACTACTTGTGCGCCACGGGGGTGGGGATATCTAACGAGCAAAACAATACCTGGGCACAGGGCGGGCCCACAGAAACAGCATGCACATTATGCCTGAGAGTAAGCCAGGGCACTACCCTGTAGTACCGGCAGCACCCCCAGGGAATTCCTGTGAGGAAATTCCTTAAACATTCTTTGTTCTCCCGCACTTTCGCCCTTTCGTTTTACGGCGGCAGCCCCGGGTAGGAGGGGATATTTTTTTCTACTAGCGTGCTTGTTTTGTGCCGTGTCCGCAAGAACATGCCTCCACGGTTGATGCCCGCATGAGCGTGCCCACTTAATTGCATGCCCGCTCGCAAGCTTGCCCGGCCGGCTGGCATGTCAGCGTACCGGGGCCTAGTAGGGGTACGTAAGGTTTGAAACGGTCTACCCAAAGCGTCCGTAAGACACGAATGCGATACCAAGGGCACACCGACAGCTGTCGCCATGATTTCGCTACCGCAGCACATTGCTGTACATATGTGCAAATGTTCATCCTGTAACATATTCATAAATGCCGGTTTTAATGTGGAAATATAAAATGTACAATTAAGTGAAAAAAATTGCCTTCCAATGTCGGTGTCTGTAGCAGTGAACTGGCTCCTAAAAATAGAGCAAATGTAGAGTAACTGAGTTGAGCAAAAAATTTCAAAGGGTTTAGACTCGACACGACTAAACCCAGGCCCTATGGATTGCGAGTCAAGCACGCATCCCCGACACCATTGCGGGCTCCATGGCTCTGGCTGGCCTAGTGGACCTAATGAATGCGCGGTGGCCTCCGCTTTTTTTTTTCTTTTTTATGTAGAGGAGATGGTAACACGTGGACAACCTGGATAGACGCAGCCTGACGAATAACCAAGTTTGACGTTGCTTGGAGTGTTGTTAAGCTCGACGAGAAGATATCTTCGCGGTAAGGCTTAACATAGGCCTAAAAACATACCCGCTCAGCCTGAATTGGCTAATGACAGCTGCCGTTAGAATCTCACGGCCTGATTCGCAAATTTGTTTGGGAGTGACGTCAACATCCCTACCACACAATTGTCCCATACCCACTCAAGGGGGTTGGCCAATGGCGATGGCAGCTGTGGTCAGAATCTGGCAGTCGATTCACCAATTCTTTTTTGTCCGCGACGTCAAAACAACTAACCAAAGTACTTCCCAACCTCACCTTCGAGCAGTGGAGCGCTTCCCTGGCCCACCCAGACCCGGATACCCAGCTGAAACTGCTGATCCGAGCATGTACAGCCAGATGAAGTCAAGGAATTCTTGGGATGCGTTTCACGGGGCGAGGCCCATACATCAGCCGCTGCTCGATAAAAATATTTATTCTCTCTCTCTCTCTCTCTCTCTCTCTCTCTCTCTCTCTCTCTCTCTCTCTCTCTCTCTCTCTCTCTCTCTCTCTCTCTCTCTCTCTCTCTCTCTCTCTCTCTCTCTCTCTCTCATGTTTACTCAGTGGCATTGGCCAGGGACGAGGACAGCTTTTCCGCCCGCCAGAGGCTGGAATGTCGATCCACCAATTCTCATGCCTGCGACGTCAACGTAACCACTCGAAGGAGCATTCTGCGGCGCATAACTGACCATTCATGCGTTTTCATTCAGAACTCATGAAACTCATGAAAGTTTAGTTTTTCGGTATTCGCTTCCACACAAACTTCAAACTAGGTTTTTTTCTCCTTAGTGATTGTCTATATATACAGTAGGGAAAAACATTACGACGGAACGACGCCTGTCGTATTTCTGCTCAAGATGTCCTATAGAGCGTGGGCAAAAACCTTGAGCATAGCGACAAAGATGCTCCTTTCATTCCCGTATGTAATACATAACGCAGCTAACACAAGTAAAGAAAGTACATTGATAGGTTAGTTTGGCTGGTATTGACGAAGCGTTGTCTGCAAAGCGCAGGACTATCTCGCCAAACCAGGGCGCGTTTGACGCCGGGTGCCTGATTTTTTTTCTTCAGCCATTTGTTTTGTGTTACATCGCAGCTGTTCATGGTGTGCTCCTGCGTGATAGAGTGACTGTCGGGCCCTATTGTGGTGACGGCGTGTCCAGCGCCATCGCTATGTTAACGAGGGGAGCGCGCGCTGCTAAATCGATACGGAGGGAGCGCTATTGCTATATGGTAGTGCGAAATGATTGAACTGTCGAATTACAACTGTGGAACTCAACACCATAGAATCGATTGCGAATGTTCCTCTAAATAAATTCGAAACGCCAGCGAATACGGCTGGCGCAATGAGACCAAAGGACCCGCAGTAATCGCACGATCTACGGCGGCTCAAATACTTCAACGACAGTACCTCGCATTATCGCGCGGAGTAACAAAAGCCCAACGGAAACGTTGAGGAGCAAATGGGGTGCAGGAATGGGATGTTGCAGATAGGTGCGGCACGGCTACCGCCCTCATATCGTCGAATGATCATGAAGCCGTGAGGTATATTTTCAGTGCAAGTTTTCTTTTTGTTGTTGTTGCTAAAAGCTCTGCCATTTAACAAAAAAAAAAACTGATTTTATAAAGGCTTTGATATCGGTTGAAAAAAACACGCGCAACAAGCACTGGCGTAAACTTCTTAACTGTTCGTGCTTTACGCACTGATGCTACGCCAGTACGATGAGATGCGCCTCAAACTATGGAAGGCTACGGATTACTTAGGACACGTGACAATCTTTAACGTTCGCCGAAATCTCGTACTACCAGACACGAATGCAACGCGGCTACGAAGACCCAAACCACAAAACCGAGTATTTTGCTATCCGAAAGTAAAATTTTGGCATGGACCCGGTGAAGGTGACGAAACCTTTGCGATTGAGGCTGTTCAAAATTAAAATATGGCCTGTCACTGTTTTTCTTTCTTGTTAAATAAACGAGAGCATACATTAAAAGCGCTAAAATTATGATTTTGTGGTCGCCTTTGATTATTCGTTCGTAGTATTTTTGCGCCTATACCAGACAAGCAGAGACTGTGACCATGTAAGTAATCAGAGCCAGTTACTTTGCTTAGTATTGGACGCAGCAAAGAAGCGCTGTCGCTTCTATTATATGACAGCTATCGCATGCAGTTGTGGAGCATCAGCGTAATGAGTTGAGTCTTCTTTTGTGTTTCATCATAGAGGAGCACCTTGTATAATTACTGGTTTTCTGTAATTCACGCTGACTGCCCTCAGCCTGGTCCCAAAATAGTCATCGCGGTTTGTAGGGAGCCTGTTTTCTCAGTCATCGTTGTGTCTTGTGTGATACGGGGTCATAAAATTAAAGGCACAGTGTGGATTAAAGTCACGTATAGGACTTTCAGTTGCTATCTTGACAACGACGCTTGCATATCTTAGTAGAACTGCGACTTGGTTACACTTTGCACAATCTTCTTTGGCTAATACACAACTGTAATCCATGCAGCATTCGAAAAAGCTTACTTCGATTCAAATTCAAGATAATTCGCTAACGACGACAGGAAATTTCTTGGGCTGCCACTGGCGCCGTTTAAAAAAATTTGCATAAAGCAAACTTCCTTTCAATCAAACGTATTCTAAGAATACTCGCCCTTCTACATTATATTTATTCTGCTGTGTGATTCCGGAACACGTGTTGGCCATGAGGTTTGTGCTGGCTCGGCTAGGGCTGGTTGTTAAACATGGCTTTCAGTGGAAAGGTTTGTCAAATGAGAAATAAGTTACCTAAACAGTTTCAATTTGCGAGCCTAATTCTGGCCAGCTCAGGTCCAGACGCCATGCTTCACGGCGCTTACACGAGAGGCAGTTTGAGGTCAGCTAAACGCCTATGTTGAGGACGTTTCTCTGGTGTTAATCGCGAGACAATGGTCAGTCTTCTAACTACCAGACGCAAGTTAAGGTCACCTCTCATTTACACGAAAGTCAAGGGCGTCTATTGAGGTGCGGGCAATAAAAAGGGAAGGCGAAATTTGGATACCCCGGAGGCGGTTTTTTTTCTTCGCTCGGATTGCCTGCTCAGCCACGACGTCTTCGTGTCACGCTCGCACAGGCGAGTTTTCGCCAGTTACCCCACGTCCTTCTTAAAACGCCCCTAAAACGCTTCTTAAGGCTATTTTAGTATCTGAAATTCTTTTAAGACGTGGTCAAGGAGTGCGTCCTCGCCTTTAGGATCAAGTGGCGACCAAATTTTCGAACTAAATGTTACTTCTCTACTCACACGGGATAGCTTGGAAACTTGCTGCAAAGATTTCTGTTTGTTTCAAAAACATTTTATGGTGCGGTCTTTCTCGTTGTGCTTATTTGACCCCAGGCAGCAATATGAGTGCTACTGATCCCAAAATATAGCTCTAAAATTGAATACACACAGTAAGGAGGACCAACAATTGCGCTTTGTTTGTCCCCCTTACTGTGTGTGTTGAGTATTAGTGCTATATTTTGTGAGCAGCTATGCACCAAATAACCCAAAAGAAAATTTTACTGGGGTGCTGCCGGCTGGTAGTTGGAGCAATAAAAGTACTCCATAGGCTGCCTGACAGCAGTATAAAGCTGATAATAAAAAAATCATCCGTATCTGCCGTGGCGTCGAGTTTCTGCTGACGATAACTACAACCTTCACACTTGATTCTGGCACAAAATAGAGTAATTAGCCGCACTGCGTGGCCTCTTCAAGGCGGCAAAAAAAAAACAATTCCACCCAGTGTGAAATCTGCTGAAACAACGGTTCTGTGGTTCTCTTGTGTCGGCTCGAACGGGCGCTCGCCGGAGAACGGCAGCGCCGTCGCCGCGCAAGTTCCACGTTTCGCGCAAAGGAACCTGCAGCTAAAGGTCAGTGGAAGAAGTCTCTCTTCCCCCTCCCTCCCTTAGCGGGAGGGAGAGGATCACGCCCCTGCGGGACCGCTGCGCGCTCTATCGGGGGGTCTAGGAGCCCGTTTCTGCGAGCCCGCCGGCGGGTCTGGGAACCTGCTCCTAGCCCCTGCGTGACGCAGGACCCTAATCAGACCGACGAAAAGGCTCCACCTACTACAACAAATCCGCTGTTAAAAACGCATGCAATCTGTGATCTCCGCGTGCATGGAGCGAGCCGCGTGCAAGGTCAGCTTCCGGGATCACCGCAATGGCTTCGCGACTGGGGCCTGAAACCACCTAATTTAAGACAAAATGTTTTTTTGCATATATACGTGAGGGTTCATCATTGACAAAATGCGAAAAAAAAAACGTTCTTCTAAAAGCTTACAGAGAAGTGGAAACCATCGAGCCTAGCTCGGGGGAGCAACGAAGCCTGCTGTATGAAAACATCACCTTGATGGGGTGGGTCTACAAAGCTCTTCAAAGGTATGAAAGCCGTATAATGAATTCTTCGCCGAGCTTGTAGTATACAAGCCCGGGGGAAAATGCACTGGTCGCGATTTTGTTCCCTTATACCCCTGTCACACGCGCTCTTTCAATCGCGATTGAGTCGATCCTGATCGAGCACAATCCGGATCGGGCGCTGCTACACGGCAGTTTCAATCGCGAACGAGCCTCACCCCGCTCGAACTCAGTCCTGGTTTCCCCAAGTGCGATCGAGGTTTCCAAGCGCAATCGGACGAAAGCAGTGATACTCTGGTCCTCGCTGAAGTTTACAACCTCAACTAACGCCAGACATTGTATCGAAATAACTTGACCCAAATAAGCGTGCACCGCTAAGATTTATACAGTTACGTATACCTACGACCGCGCGAAGTTACCAGACGCCGGCCGCGAAGTACATTTTTGGCGCTACCTGGCGTACGCGAGAGCAACCGGTGCAACTTTTCAATCGGGATTGAAACGTGCCGTGTAGCAGCGGTGATGTGTCGAGCGCGCTCGAAAAGACAATCACGCTTCGCTTCAATCTGGATTGAAAGTGCCTGTGTGACACGATAAGAAGTTTTCATTTCTTTCTCGCTCCTAAATTTAGACACCAGCAACCTTGTTAGTTTGCTTTGAAATATGTCCGTGCCGGTAATGCGATAACGTCCGCACAAGTGCAATCTCGATTGTTTTTTTTTTTTTTTTTGAAAGGGCTTGTTTTCTACAATAATATGTCAGGTGATATTCTGCCATCGTACTCTGTGTTTTCTTTCTTTTGTATTTGTCCAAAGCTGCGCACTTTCGCCACCATGTCTCTACACATGGTTTCGGATCCATCAGCCGGCTATTGAATGCAATCCACGCAGTGCCGCAAGGCCACAGCGTCTCCACGGCGGGTGTCACTGCTGGACCCCGGCTGGCGGGCATATCTGGGGTGGGAATTAAAATTATCGTACTAAGCCGTTTTTCCTTTCTCGCCCTCGATAGCGGTTACTCCTATTTTATTTTAGGCATTTTTTTCTCTGCTGAACACCAGTTGCCAGCACGCTTCAGAGAATGGGTTAGCATGCTTAGAGCGCGGGGTTCTTGTTCACATGGTGTTCTCGCTTGCCGTCTTCCCGGAGCCAGCCATTGGCCTCGCCCGACAGCCAAAGCTACATGACTTCAGACACTACCTTTGGATATAGCGAGTAACGCTGTAAATTCGCCACTGCGAAGTTATTGTCCAGAGTTTCGCTGGCTAACACTAAAGAAAAAAAACACCGAGGGCAACTATGCACTTCTTGTGAGTTGTAAAGGGAAAACATCATTGTCCAGTTGAACGTCCCCGAGTGCCCAATCAAGCGTCGCGTGACGCTCTGGTCGTGCAAAGATAGCTCAGCGCGCCGCATGTCGAAATCAAACCAGTTTGACCGCAGACACTCTCTGCCTTTATCCGTGGCTTAGCGCATGCCCGTACGGGCTTTATCTATCTTTCATTATAGCTATGAAGCGCCGTGCGGCTTCGTGTTTGTAGATGACGCACGCGCCTTCGGGCACAGCATCCAGCACAGCATCTGACGAGGGAGCTGTCGGGCTCTTCTCGTCACCCTCCCCCCCTCCCCCCTTCCCCTGGTCGCGTGGGGAATCGAATGCTCATCACACTCGTCACTCAGCTACACCCAGGGGAGTGAAGAGCGGGTGAAGATGGTGAGGACGATTACAACGCGTCCGTCGTGACGTGAGCATGTACGCACGTAGGGAGACTTTTTTTTCTTCTGGGATCCAGGCGTACATGACAATTATTGCGGCGATAACAAATTCAGAAACATTGCGAGCCACATGGAGGAAAATGTCACTTTCCGCCTATTTTATGTAGGCTAAGAAATGAGTTTTCCCCTATAGCGAACGCAGTTGGCTCGCTCCTGGAAGGCTGGAATTGCGTAACCGGACAAATTGAATGGGCCACAGTACGTCCTGCTGTCAAATCTGGTTTCTGAGGAAAGTGAAATATTCAGACTCTCGGAAGGCGGGTCGGCACGCCTAAAGTACACCAAGTGGTCTAAATCAATACCTAAGGCTAAGGCGTGACGTTTATAGCACGTCATACATGATATTCGCAGTTTATCGCTGATTTGTGCCTTTTCGGGATGAAAAATGCCAACTCGGAGTTTTCCTAATCGTTATGACGGCTGTTGTGACCGCTCGTCTGAATACCCGGCTCGAGGACCGCAAGGGCCCCACAGACTATTCCTTAATCGATCAATGCGTAAAGTAGTAATGCTGTGAGTTTGGGCGATGACAGAAGGAAGGTCGGCTGGAATTGTCCCACTAACAGGTGGCGGTGTTAAAACGTCGGATTTAAATTACAACCTTTCTTTGTTATACGTTCCCATAAAACAATAGGAAGAATGAGCTTTTGCATAACGTTTCTGTATACGCATAACGTATTTATGTACCTTGAGTGCTTATTAGCTCATTAGGCCAGACAAGTGGCTCAGTGGTTTCGGAATGTTCGAGGCCCTGAACTTCATTAAATTAACGGCTGTATTAGGTAACTGAACGGCGGCTGTCCCAACTACTCATGTCGTTCTGGGCGTTCGGTGGGTGCCATTCAATGGGCATAACCCTGTTGATCCGGTCTCCTGCAGTATTTTTATAGGAAACGTCCCGCTGTGTATAAATATCGCCTCAGCTGCCACCATTCAAGTTTGTTTTGTTTTGGTGAATCTTTTAAACTTATTTAACGCTTGGTCTGGTTTAAACATTCGAATAGTATTTGCTTTCCTTCTTGCCGCATGAAAATCAGTACAGGTAACGCTGCAGCGATTGTAAGCAACTACCACCCGTCACGTAGTACGGATAACAGTTGAGCTCTGTGTGGCGCTGTTAATGATACTCGGTTGTGGAGTGTGTACGAGCGGAGTTACTTTGTATGCACGGGGTGGCAAAATTTTTCTCGGAGGAAGATTGGGATGAGTGGATGTAATAAGTGACGGTGGTTGCGGTTTCAATAAACAGTCCTCCCGTTGCTCGCTTATTCCATGGCCTCTTTATATATCCCGACCACCTTACACTACTAATCGCGGTGGACAAAGAAATGTGAAGGTCCTGGTGCAACTCATTTTAGTCGAGTTCAGCGAGACTGAATGGTCACGCACAAGAAGTCACCGTGCGTCGAATACAAACACTACGCCGAGTTCCTGGCCTTTATTTCTGGTTTTATAATGGGCGTAATTCGGGTGGCGCGAACTATAAGAAAGCCCACGTGCACAAGATTCTAGCGCATGAAAAGAACCGGTGGGCACCATACTGTAGCCTTCCACCGCGGCAGTACATACACTCTACAGACACTCTAAAGGCGATCCGATGGTCGCGCTTCGCCACTACGTATTTGAGGGACCAATCTATTCCGCCAGCAAAGAAAATGCGGCGAATGTCGGAAACTTGCATGCAATTTGAGTCAAAAATGTGATCTGCGCTGTGGCACTGCTCAGTGCAGAACGACCCGCTTGTATTGCGTGAGGCAGAAGTGCAGAATGAAATTTTAAGTCAAATCGTACGCTCTAAATCGTTATGATCGACATCGAAATTTCACCATTGGCTACAGGATTGGTAAATAGATAGCAATGTGATGAAGCTGAACCACAGTACTGTCTCAGCGTGTACTGCTTGATGGGGCTTCCATGTCGTTTTTCTGAAACCGTGAACTATCGGGGCATATGACTTTGCACCATCGCAATCAAATCCTGGGAATTTAGGAGTGGTGTCGCACGTAATTGCGTAAGCATTATGGAGCTACTTCCCATGCAAAATTGGGCATCCAACCTAAACGTAACGCGTTGGGCTGATATCAAAAGGCCCTGGGGCTTTCATTTCTTCATGTGAGGTTGCTTATACTGCCCTGAACATTGTCTTCTTTGCAACAAATTTATAACAGTGAAGCTGACTTCAAAATGATTGGGTATATAGCCGTCAAATCCACTATGCAGTTACTTGGTATTTCTGAAGTTGACTTTCCCACTTGCTTTTCTGTATGCAGTGAACCCTACTCAGAGAAAAAGACGCTATCTTGGATAAAAACGGCCTCAAAGTGTGGCGAAACAACATAAACACAAAAACAAAAGCTAAAAGTAAAGCGTCATGACACTAAATGAGCCCGTGAAGAAACCCCAGGAGGAATCTGGGTAAGTGCGGCGGATGTGGCCAGATCGTTTCCGCACTACCCCAGAATTCCTCATGGGAGTTTGCATTAGATTTTGTGTCTTCGTTTCTCTATTTTCCTATTATTTCTGCTCTATTAGTCGTGAAGAAAGCGAGAAGCGAAAGAAAAAAAACCATATCACACGATCACACGCCAAGTACATCCCCCCCCCCCCCCCCCGGCCTATTACGCCTATATCTGTTAGCACTACTCATCTCCATGCACTCCTTACCACATGGTATGGAAGCGCATCCACTTCATATCCCTTACCCCCCTTCTTAATCACGTCCCTGAGCAGAGGGTGTCACCGACCAGCTCACACCTTGATGACCAAGGCTATCTGCTCGACAGGGCCACACGCAGCCCGAACTCAAAGCTTTCCCGTCTGAGGACGCCTCGCACAAGGGACACGACTCCACCATCTTTCGTCTGCTCTTTTAAGCGTTTGCTCCTCTTCCTCTAGAGAAGTTACGCAAACGTTAATCGCTCCCGTCGCTCTATGGAAGCATACAAAATCCCGGCATCAGTTACGGAAGGCGACAATTCAGCAACTAAAGACTACGCGGCACTAGACAATTTTCGGAGGACACATTTGGCAATCACTTCAAAGCCATGTCGGATTCTCTCGTGCGAGCCTCTAGTAGCTTGCAGAACTTAAAAAGGGTGCTCCTTTCGAGTCCTAATTACCAGAACGAATCGCAGGAATCGCTGGAACCGCCCACTTACGCAGTCACAAGGTTGTGCGGTCCAAGCCACGTGGATAGGAAGCTGTATACGTAGGGTTTTCTGTGGTTCTCCTTGCTCATCAGCAGCGTCTGCAATGTGCAATGGCAGAGATGCGTAAAAGGCGGCATTTAGGTAGCGCGGTTTACGCTGTAATTTTCGAGTAAAAACGCTTGCAGGACATGTAATATGTTTCAAAAAGCGCCACTTCACTCAATTACACGCGCCAACAAAAAAAAACAAAAACATCTTACCCATGTGCAGAAGCGCTATTTCCAACACGCTCTCTTTTTGTACGTCTCTATTTTAGCCCCCACTTTTGTAGGTTTTCGCACAGAGAACATGTACAAAAGTATTAACAAAAGTGGTTTTCAAGAAAGTCAGTATTAACTTAGTCATTGAAGTATATTTCGGGTGAGTAGACCCCGGGTATTCTTAAGAGCGTATAGCTAGAAAAGAATCATGGATATGGAAACCTGATAAAAGGGCTACAGAATCCACGATAAGACTAACGCGTCCACTTGGATGTATAGGTCCCGCAACGCACCCCTTGTGGAGGTGTTTGAAGGCTGCCAGAAAGTAGCGAGTCAGTACCGCGTGGCGTAAGCTACTTTATCGATGCGTCAGATTGGTCTTTTTCTTCTTCCAGGAACAGATATGAACCATTGTCTGTGCACTCACTTCCGCCGCTTCAGGAGTGTGTACAATGACGACAGGCATCGGGCCGAGATAGACCTTGAATGTCTTCCACTGGTATTCCTTGGTCAGCTGGTTCACTGTGGTCAGAAAACCTGGGCGTGAAAAAGGGGAAAGAATAGTCACCAAAAATGGTCTTCAAAAAAGCGCACAAACCTGATCAGCATGTTTAATGAGCTCACATCAGCTCATCAGTTCCTCACAAAAAAAAAATATAGGGGATACCTTGGTGCGGTGCACAATATTCTAAAGGAGAACAGTGTCACTCAGTGCCCTCTCGCTATCGATATGTGCGCGCATGCGTACTCAAGCCAGCTTCACCGCTCACCGACATGCGGATCGGTTGTTGTTCGCATGGCAGTAAGACATTTCCGAGAGGCTACAGACCTTTAAAAGCGTGGAGCAGACCCTGGAACGCACGGTAGACTCAGCGTTTCCAGGATACAGCCGAAAGAAAGGTGGCGACAGCTGGACAGCCTAATGTCTCACAGTTCAGGCGCAAGAGGTGCGTGTCCCCAGGTTCCTTTATCACCATCGTATACATGCATCTCCGATTACAGTCAGTCTTGTACGAACTTTCGCTCGCCTTAACTTCGCAATTTTGACTACGACGATAAAAAAAGTTAAATTAATTTGTTTGTTGAAACTAGAAATGTACTCGAGTTTCTGACACCACATTTGTTCCGCTGTGTCCACCTGGTTAATACGTAGCGTCGAAAGCTTAATTCAACGATCGTTTTAGAAATTCAATAAAATAGTTTTAGCCATTACTACCTTTCGGTTGTTGCTTCAACGTATCAGTTCCTGCTGTCTGTGCCTGCACAGCCAATGTACAATGGTGATAGCTGCCCGGTTATCGCCACTGTATCCGCAAACAAGGTCTCCCTACGTAAATGAGTCACCACATTTACATTTTTATAGGATAGAGACGCCACGGGGACAGGGAACAGATCGTATTACCCATTTTCCTTGCACCACGCCACGTGCATGATTATTAACTACGTATTTGTGTAATGAACTGCATCGGTCTGCATGAGCAATATTTCCTCCAGTTTTCTGCTAAAAGATCTCAGCAACGATTCCTGTACCGGACAGGGCTCCTGCGTTGTTCCCGTTGCTACGAAGAGTGAATTGGAATGTAATATTTGTAATATTTTCAAACTTGTTTCGAGCACTCAAGCATGGTGTGGTAAAGTGCTGGGCTAAGCGTTGGCGATAAGCTTGAACGCATGAGAGTGTAAGGCCCACGCACCCCGTTTCGAAGGAAGCTGTAGGGCTTAATGGCAGCACCAATATTCTCCCGTTCCCCTAATCGCACGATATATGCGCTGCGGGAAAGAAGGCATGGAAAAAAGGAGGCATGCAAGTGCTGGGTGGAGGCATGAAGCAAGAGCACGCATGCTTGCAAAGGCCAGTCGGCCTTAAAAAATCTGTGCAGAAATCGCAAAACTGAAATGTTTTGAAAGACGGAAGAGCTTTGTTTTATAAAAGCAGCCACAGATTGCCACTCTTAAACCGATACGCAACGTGAATGAATCAGGAAAAAATGCTCGGATATATGAGACCGGAGACACCTAGGACGTATGAAGATGTATCAGAACAATTCGCTCGACTTTCTATCGTGCAGCCATGATCTCATGCTATTGCGCAAGTCATAAACCAAAAGCGCATCAAATTCGTTTTTGAAGGACTTGGTTGAATAAAATATATCGCTAGTGTAAGCCAGATCGAACTTTTTTTTTTTTTGAAGAAGAAGAAGCTTACATATTTTCGAGTCCTCATTCCGACAATTGATGCATCTATGAATCCCGAAATATGAAAGCTTCAATAAAGTCCAACTGCACTCAAAATTTTGACCGCGCGAAATCACTGTTCCTACATAGTATGACTAAAAAGACCGCGATGTACGAAGTATGATGCCTAAAATGTGCGTAATTACGCCGCAAGCGACCAGCAAAAATCGACGATTTTGAAAACGAAACTGGGCAAAATGCCGTCGGCGCGAGCGGCCAAACGGCCTGGCCTGACGGCGCGAGCTGTGCGGACCGGCCGACGCGGCCGGCTCGGCCGCCCAGCATGAGAGTGTGAGCGCGCGCGTGCGGGGGTGTGGGAGGCGCGCGGAAAAGCGAGCGCTTGTCCCGCAAGCACTCGTGCGCTCCGACAGCAGCACACCGCGTAGGCATGATGTCGCGACGACACTCGAAAAGGAGAGAACCGTACGGTTAACGAAGCCTCTTCGCAGCCATGAAAGCCAGGCGTACCGGCGGCGCGAAATACGAGTTTCCTGGATTCTCCCGCTGCGAAGCAGGCCGATCGGCCTGGACGGCTGGCATGTCACTTCCGCTAAATGGCTGTTTGCGCGACACGCCGTCAGGTGCTTTATTGTCTGCAAGGGCGTTATTTTGAGTGTCTGAAACTGAATAACCACGCATTGCACAGAGCTACCGGTCACGTCACAGTAGTTCTCATGGTACCTACTACACATTTCGAAGGCATTTAGCCAGGGTGAAATTTGAGTGCAGTTGGCCTTTAATGATTCGCTATTTGACTTGCCAAAATACCCACGTTTTTTTCGACGGAGAAGTGCTTTTATTCGAATACAAGTTCTGAAATACACCACAGTGGCGCCCTGAGACCAATCGATATGGGGGCTACTGGAATAAAAAAAAGCATCTCGTGTGTGGCTTCACAACGTTGCAATCTTCGCGTACACTGTTACAGTTAATAAAAGGATACAATTAAAATATTAACCCTGATTTTCTCGTGTTGTAAAATTATTCTGGCATATTGGGCAAACTGATCAGGTTTTCCAATTTGAGGTGGACCGTTAAACTTAAATAAATTGTCGTGATCTACACCCAATGGGCTCCCCCGTAGGTCTTCTTCACCACAGCGCTCCAGAATGACCAACTTAAGTGACCAAGTGTGCAAATTCGGCAAAGGACGAAGCCCGACATATGATTTGACCAAAAAATAGTGCATGCGGGCAGCGACAACACGCAAGGCGCGAATGAAGTTTGAAGTTCAAAGTTTGAAGTTAATTTATTTAAACCAAAAAAAAAAAGATACATATACAATGGCGTTTCCCATTGCACATTATACCTGCGCAGATGCCCTGTTTCACTCAAATTGAATGCTCGGCTACGCCATTCGTCGTATTTACACACAAGGACACTTCGATTTGTCATTCTGGAGCGCCGTGGTGAAGACGCCTGACAGGGACTTCTTATAGTGTGGTGTATTTCAGAACTTGTATTCGAATACAAGCACTTCTCCACCGAAAAAACGTGGGTATTTTGGCAAGTCAAACAGCGAATCATTAAAATTTCATTGAAAGCCTACGCCTTCAGTAACAGAATAATGCAATTTTACCGCGGCGTAGATACGGTTTTTAGCTTAAACAGCTACAAGAATTAGAAGAATGCTAGGGGTGGCGGGACGAATTTTTGGGCAATGAAGTTTAGGTACTGTGCTTCATCAGGAACGTTGAAGCCTTTACAAACTAGCATCGAAAAAGTTACAAAAACTGAATCTACTGGATGCACAAATAAGGCTCTTAATTCGAATTATCAGGGCAGTAACCTATTGTTAAACAGCAAAAACTGGTATGGTATTGCATGTCAAACGAATGGCTAATTAACAACCACGCGCGTGCTGCTTGTCTTTGAAAGCGAGATACGGCTTGCGCATAGCCTGCTTTCCTTTTCGGTGAGTTCCGCTTAACGACACTTATGTTTTCTCCTGCAAAGGGCTATTTCCAATCGAAGCTTTCGATTGCGACTGAATATTTTTGGAACGGTTTGTGATTATAAACTCTCCACACTTGAAGCTCGTGACTAATGTTTGCGTTGTCTGACTCTTACAGTTTTCTTTTCCTTTTCAATTAACTCAACTCTGTTTCTAGCACTTCAGAAATTGAACTAACGGTTTATCTGTCAGTGTCACGTCGTTATAAGCCACGAGTCATACCCACGGCTGTCAAAAAACGGGCGCTTCCTCACGTTGAGGCTGCCGAGAGAAAGCGCCATTCCTTGACTTCGTAACTCACAACGTTTGGTTCTTTCACTTACCGACTGTGGCATCCTTGAGTCCCGTGGTCCTGCTCACGGTCCAGTAGGCCTTCACCGAGTACCAGAAGGGAATGCCGTCCCAGGGGCCCGGGATCGGTTTCAGCGCCAACCATATTCGCACCCACCGTACCAGGGGCCTCAGTATGAAGACCCAGAGGGCAGCAAGGATTAGCAACGGCGATAGCCGCGCCAGCAGGCTGTGGAGCTGCGGTAACGTCGGTCGCGAGTCTGCAAGCCACGGTACGAACATGCCTTCTACCATTCTCGGAAATCTCCCAGTCACTTTCTCACTGCCGGCTCGAACACTGCGCTACGGGGACGCGATCTCCACTGCCAAAGCACCTTTGGAGGGAAAAGCTGTCAGCGTACGCGTGAGGGAGAATTATTTCGGAAGAAGATAGAAATAGAAGCCCAAACGAAATATATCACCACTTGCCGAGCTCTCGAGCACAACATGCACCGGAAAATCGATTCATATGCTGCAAGGGGACTTGTTTTGACAGAGCTGAAGCAGCCGCCGTCGTACCGTCCGGGAACGCTGTATCGGGCCCAGAGCAGCGCACTCTACTTTCTCCTGGACGCTAATGTGACACTTCAGCACATTCTCTATGTCCTAGTTAAGCTCAAGTTCCGCAGCAGATGACACACACCCGGTTGAGCCTCGCAGGCTAGCCCACAACCTGAGAAGTTGTCTCGCTCCGCACAGCGCGAGAAAGTCCGGATACGCGGACACAATAGCGCCGAGAAGGCGGGTATTTTTTTAAGGTACACAAGATCCGGACGAGTTGTAAATACTCGGCCAGGTTAGCGTGGAAAGGAGATTTCCGTACCTTCTCACGCTTCACTTTGCATAAGTTCTTTTTTTTCCTTTGTTTATTTGTCGGGGCAATTTATTCTTCCACTGTCCATGACCACCCGGGATAGCGGGCCGGGGCCACTGATAATAAGAGCGGTTCCTTTGTTAGTTCTTCGGTTGTCGCGGCAACGGCCGTAAGCACACCGAGCAAGCATTGCGTAGAGAACAAAAGAAAGACAAAATCCAAAGCTCACGAACTACAAAAAGGACGCGGGCTCAGGGTCAAGCTTCGTAACAAGCAATTACGTTCACTATGAGATACCAATTTACTCGTTTTTTGAATACGACGCACGACCTTCCGTCAGCGGCCGGTGTGCACTGCATTATGACGGACTCTTTCCCCTCTTAGAGCAATCTGCGCTTTCACGCTAAACCCCTTTTTTATATTCCTGTCTTTCTCTAAATAATTGCGGCTAACGCACGGACCAGCCCCCGTTTACTTCCTCACCCTGCTCAGGAAAGGAGACACACGCGAGCTTTGTTTAACGGCGAATGTATTACTTTATTCTTTTCTCTTCGTGGACAAGAGCGGCATTTCCATTCATGTGCCCCAGATTTCAGTGTAAGAGCTTCGTGAGAGAAACGTCATGAGGGAAAATGACTCCGTATGATAAGCTGTAAATACAAATCAAGGGGACTTTAGCGTTAAATAGAGCTAACGCCCCTCGTAGCGACTGGACCTTATTGTTGTACTCTTGTTTGTAATTCCCAGAAGTGGCTCTTGGCATATGTCAGCCCGTTACGTCAGTGGGTTTTGCGCTGTGAAACAGACATGCCGGCTGACAAGCAGCATAAAAAGACAAAATTGGGACAGCTCTGTTGTTGCAAAAAGTGCCAACAGAGTTCTAGAATCACGAAAGCAATGATTGAAGCGAACTAAACATCACTGATAATTATCTCAGCTGCATATTGGCGGTAATAATGGTAACAAAACACATTTACAACGCGTGAACACTGCTACGGGTAGGAGCTACAGTGGCACTAAATTATATATAGTGGGTTTCATCGGCACAAGCTGTGTTATCAAACTCAGCAACGACCAGTCCTTATTCAGAGCCTCTTTAAGCTCTGATAAAATGATTTTGCTGTTTCAGTGCATCGATATTGACGGCGTAGATGTCGTAGCTCCTTATCGAGTCCCGCCACCATTCGCCACGCCCTGAGGCGCCCTGGATGATAGGAATTCATAAAAACACGTTCCACTGCAAGTCAGTTTTTATGCAGTCATTCCCTATTTCTTATAATGATTGGGTTAACTCGTGTAGGAAACGTCGCGTGGCCGAACGCACGAGGAATAAAAGTCAACCAGTGTTGTCGGGCTTAGCCAACTTTGTGGCTTTTAGCTGGACCGTGTATGGCCAATGCGTATCCCCGAGAACCAGATATAACAGAGCCTTTGGATATTTTCTGTCGCTGAGTATTATTTCAGCCTGCACACAAAATTAATCTGTACACAAAGAGAGAGAAAATAAACATTTATTGAGCGTAAGTGCTGCTGGCAGGGCACTCGCCCAGTGGAGGGCATCCTTATTCCGGGATATCAGGGCTGCGACTTGCCGTCCACCAGCACTGACCATTCTTAAAACCATTGCAGAGCTACCTGAGATGAAAATCGTCTGGGTTGCTGGGCATGAGTCCATCGATGGTAACGAGGTAGCTCACACCTGCTGCCCGCGCGTTCATACACCGGGCCACTACCCGAAACGGAATGTTCTCCGCTGACATCAAAACAGATCCATTTCTCCGGTATTCAGACGTCCTGGAACATTATAGGCTTGGCAGAAGGAAATTCCCACAACCAGAGAAGAAACCACTACTCTTCGGCGATTGCAGACACATTCCTATCCCCACAGCACCCTCCTTCATTCTCTACTCAAACAAGTCTCATTTTTTGCAACGCCGATACGTTTGACGTCCATAATGTTCGTATGCACAGAGAGACCACGAAACACGGGTCCGGTTCCCTAGCGATAGCGGCTGTTTACCGAGGCTGCCCGTGTTTACGACATTTCGAAAGGCGCAGGTTGGAAAACAAAGGCGGCCACAAAGAGCGGACATGGAGAAGTTTGTCTGGCAGTGAGCCTTGCGGGCGGCTCCAGGTGCTAATGAAGGAGGCTGACGCACGCGCACAGAAATGCTGGACAGTCGCATGAAGCCACACCACGCACGGTAATGTACGACAAACCGGAGCATTCGCTGAGTCCGCCAACTACTGTCATTGGCAAAGGACAACAGGGCCTTCACACAGCCCGTGCTGCCTCCCGCCTGCCGACGGCCACGGTCCGGCACCACCTTTGAGTTTAAGCTGCGCGGGAGGACACAGACCCTATATCACCTTCAGGGAAAGCTTCAGTGTCGCGAAATGAGGACACACACACCAACACGTCTGCATGCTCATCCTTGCGCAGCAGGTTTAACACTGGACGTTAAAAAACTTGATACATTTTGTAAATGTAGTCTTTTGTGAAGGCATTATGCATACGATGTATAATTCCCGTTTACACTGGCGGGAGTAATGTGGCAACGGGGAAGCTACACTCAGGATACCGCGTACAGGACCGTGTCTTGCGCGGTTTTACGGGACCACTGCAGCCTTGTTACCGCCGTGGCGCATAAAACGAGAGAAACTGGAATTGCCAATTTCATTTCAATATTTTCGGCTGTTGTAAGAAGCTCTCTATATATCTTGTACGTAGGTGCGTGCACTCTAGGGGCATATTGTTACGGTATGTTGGTGTATATACTGCCCACCCGACGTCACAAGTTTCCGGGACACGGTTACGAAAATGGGAGTCAATTTTTCCGCTGTCTGGTGGCTGAGTTCCTGCTACTCATAAGCTAATGATGCTCCACGGTATGATGCTTGGCTTAGGAAGGCAAATTAAGTGCTGAGCCAGATAGCACAGAAATTGGTTTAGAATTTCTTAATCGCCTCCCGGAAACTTTTGACGCCGTGTGTGCATAGGATAACAATTGTAGAGTAAACGAGACTGTGGCGCGCACCGAGGTCACGTAGTATGTTTTAGTGGTTCCCCTTTCTAATTGAATTGGAATCGCGTGAGGGTGCTGGATTAGACACACATTTGTCATTTCGTGCGCTCGTTATCAGCTTCTTCTCTCTTATACCTTATTAAAGCAAAGCTTTAGGGTTCTCATTGATGGAGTCTGTAATGCACAAACTCCCTGCAGGAAAGTCAACTTTCTCTGACGATGATGACTAATGATCGTGGGTGAAGGGAAAGAAAAAAATGCTTCAGGGGCCGGAATCGAACCTGGGTCCCTCGCGTTATGAACCTGGCGTCTGTCCGATTGCTTCATTTCGACACGGTCGTATCTACGTCGAAACTCGTACGACAACCAAAAGCTTCTCGGTCAACCATCGTCGTCGATAAACAGAGGGGTGCATCATTTTTAACTATATCGCATGAGCGCGCTGTATTAGATGCGCTTTTCTGATTCCGTTGGTATTTTTCCAGTTGTTTTATCTGCTTGCATTTTGAAGCTTTTGCTGTTATTTTGTTTTTGTTTTTTGCTAAGAACGTGCGGATGCTAGATTACGTAGGGTTTTCTGATTTTGCTCTCTCTTTTTCACTTTTCTATATTTCATTGTCATTTTAACCTATTCCAGTGCTCCGTTACCTATCACACTTAACTTTTTTACGCACTTATCACCTAAGAAAGGTGTTGCATAAGTGGAATACTGGAGTTGGGAAGTCATCACGCCCTTTTCGTAGGTTCCAATACCCTAATTTGTAGCTTTACACCCTTTTTGTGTGGAAGGGTGTTGACCAACTGCAACACCCTCGGCTTTCTGTACGGTGCAAGATATGTGTTTAGTTGCAAAAAAAAAAAAAAGACAGCGGAGCTCGGGGTCTATCTAGCCATTTCCGGTGTTGCTATGTTTTGCTAGAATTTCCTAAGTTTTGTTCGGTTTTCTATGTTCTTGCTAGACTTGGCTAAGTGCTGGAGGGTGAGGCCAAGTTTAGCCGGATTTTACGAGGCTGTTCCAGTGTGTCGTCCCACACTGACAGCGGATCCAAGGGGGAAACAGCTTAGGTCGACCCCCAGCTCCACCGTTTCGCCAGCCTTGCACCACTAGTGCAAGCTGCGCATCCACATGCGCCTCTTGTGCTCAAAATCGAGCAGGCTTGAGAGCCGGCTTCACTGTTACTAATACATTATCTGCGGTGGAGCAACCGTTTACAGGAGACGCAGTTTTTTTGCAGTTTTTGTTAACGCCACCGAATCAAGCTCAAGCTTCAAAAGGGCAGCTGGTAATAAATTATGCTAATTAAATTTTGAAGTCCATATGAGGAGGTGTTTTACACCATTTTTCTTAGTTGGGTTCCTTTTTCCCCCTTTTTCTTTTTTGGAGGTCTTCTACACTTTTGCCTTAGTTTCCAACGATCTAATATGTATCTTTACACCCATGCAGCAAAAATGGTGTTGAAATAATGGACAGCCTTCTTAGTAGGTGTTGAAAGGGTGTAGAAGAAGTGTTTGGCATATTTCATGAAATTTTATGACTTTGAACATAATAACCACCTCACGATTAAAAAGATTTTGCAAATCCTCACGCTGACTTGTATATGCTCACAATAAAATCCATAATTCAAACATTATCACTAAAACATCTAATTTTTGATGCAAGCCAACCAACTCTATTAGGGGACGTTTTTCTGCAGGCTATAAATCAAAAAGAGTAGATGTATTCTTAAGATAAGTAAGTCGCTCTCCACATGCATCCCGTTGGTTTTCTTGCTCAATTCATTCGTTGTCGAAGTCTTACTTGTGCATGTTGAGTGTGTCCGTTATGTCATGCTGCGCGCTCAGCCGAACCACAATGTCACGCGTAGCTGCGCTGCCTATACCTTTATTTCAGGGTGTTAAGTAACCTTATTGGCCTCGAGGACATACCGTGGCGCCACCTACGAGTGACGTCACTTGTAGGACGCCGAATCGTGTTGTCGTCTGCTACAACACATTTCCCCTGCGTATGCGGAAGCGTGTTTTTTTGTTGCGGCCACCGTCTCGTCCGCTCCTAGTGGATTTGATGTAAATTACCAAAACAGTTGTCTGTAAACCAAATAATTCGGACAAGCAATCAGCGACTCGCTTGTTCCCGGCGACACCGCCGCGTTTAGGTACTAGTTGCTACCAACGCGACCCACAGCTCTTACATACGCAGCTAGCTAAAGCCAAGGACGATGCAACTGATGTCGAGAAAAGTACGCTGTAAATTCATTACGAAATACTTTTGACGGGATATGTGTGTGCAAGCAAACACCTTGTAACAGCGACGGAAACGCGTCGCTCACTTATGATCTCACCGCGCGAACTGCTCGTATTGCCTCGTAAATGAATGACGCGAGAACGGTGACCAGATTGCTTCGCCGCACATGCTTAAAAGTATTGTTATGGTCTGCAGTTTGGCTTAATCAGTGCCTATTTCCCCTACGATGTTTTTATAGTCATGCTCGGATTTAATTAACGATCACTGCCGTAGCCTGTACTCTGCACGGCTGATGTTTACTTTTCGCGACTTGTCCGCAATGTATGAACGGTATGAACGCGAGTTTTTAACGCCTTCGAGCGGGTTCGGACAAGGTTATATTTAGTTTTCATTAGGTGCTCGGCGTGGTAATTTATAATTGCAGCGTGTTTTGTATGATTACAGTAAGCCGGCATTTCTCTCGACCGACAGCTGGCGATTTCTCAAACATCAATTTCGAAACTCACGACTTCTCACAGAAGGCGAGGCTGCGTACGAGGCGAAACACGTCGTTAATGATTTCGGGTAATGGGGATATTTAGAATAGGAGAACCGAGCGTTGGGGGCCCCCAAGAAGTTAGAGGAACCCAAACGCAACACGCGCGTGCGTGACGGGAGGGCCTTCGCCAACAACTCGCAGCCGGCTTCGGATGCACGTAATCGGATGTTGGGAACTTTTGGCTTGGCGTCGCAGCAGATATTTCATTGCCGTTAGAGTTGCGAGTGACAGTCCCTAACAGAACGTTTCCCCGCGCTCGGAACTCTGTAAGCGCGGTGATTTCTGTTGAAGCGATCGACGATCAAGATACCTGCACGGCCTCGGCCGATTCTTGCGCGCAAGCATAGCCATCTTTCGGCCGCTCGCCGCACCGTGCGTGAACGGGCCGGCGCTGCCGGGACCGACCTCCGCGGCCGGTCGGCGTAAATCGCGGCAGATATTTGAGCATCGCTTTGAAAACCACAGCTGATGACACTGCCTATCAGAATTTTTAACACACTAACATCCACTTTCACCAATCTGGAACTTCTTTTCTACGACTTGTGTGATTTTAAAAAGCGGCGACAAGTTGTTGCTGCCGCGACCTGCGTCGGTTCGAGCCGCACCGTCGGCTGTGCGGGTAGGCAACGGCGGGTGCGTGTGCTTGTGCGAGCAGTTAACGCTTCACGATTTCTGCTTTATACATTCTTGCAAACAGGGGAAATCTAGAAACTTCACTCGGCGATCGTCGTAGTCCACCATGGTTGATCGAGGGAAAACAGGCCGCTGCTTACGCTTCGGTCGCATTGCGTAATTACACCACCACGCTCATGGTGTTTGCGGATAATCTACCACAGTTGATACGGTTATACAGTCACTATTAGGTCGACTGCGCTTGACGCACTGAGAATTAACTCAAACGAAGGAAATAACGTGAAAAATACTTTTAGAAACGCGCTTCCTAAGCGAAGTGTCCCGCACTGCAAGCCAACTACGCAGCAAGATAGGAACGGTGATCCTACAAGTGACGTCAAAACGATCGCAGCGCCGACCTCTCCAGTGGTGGGCCTCGCGGCCAATACCCTTATTTTAGGGTGTTAACAAGCACACTCTTTATTCTTCCTTACACCCTTTTTTAGCAAAAACACCTTCTTAAGGTGTGTGTCATGGGGCAAGATTTTTACACCCTTTTCAGCCAAGAAAGGTGAAACAAGTTACATGTGATGTATGCTGGAAAGGACATGCTCACCATGTTTATTTATCCTTACTTTAGATTTACTCATATTTAATTTTAGTCCCCCGGCGAGTCTCTCTGATTGTAATTCTTCAATCATTTTTGCCAATCAACTGAGAAAGACTATATGGTCTGCAAATCTCAAACGGCTAAAGTACTCCCCGTTTATCCGCAAACCTAAGTTTTCCCATGTCAAGCTTCCTGAATACCGTCTCCAGACACGCTATGAACAATTTTGGCGAGATGGTATTTCTCTGTCTAACTCCCTTTCAGATCGGGAATTTGTCGCTTTGCTTGTGAAGGATTACCCTGCCCGTGCATCGCTCATATATGCTGTCAAGGATTTTTAGGTAAGTCCTCTCTATTCCTTGGTTTGTTGAGGCGTCCATCACTGGTGCGGTGGTTCTTGAATCAAGCGCTTTTCACAGTCTATAAATGTCATGTAGAGCGGTTTATAATGCTCTGCACACTTTTCTATTACTTGGTTGATGACATGAATGTGACCCATTGTAGAGCATCATTTTCTAATAGCAGACTGTTCTTTGGGTTATTAGAAATCTACGCTGTCGTGTATGCGGTTAACTATTGCCTTGGTAAACAGCTTGTATACAACTGACAGTATGCATATACGTAGGCTGATATGTCTGTAATTTTTAAGGTTTTTGCTATCTACCTTTATATGAATCAAAACTATGCTGGCGCTTTTCCAGGCTGGGGGTACCTTTAAGGTCCCTAAGCATTCTGAAAATAGTTAATCAAGTGTAGTGTATCTGCACCCCCTTTAGAAGGTTCACGTTTATGCCGTAGTCGCCGGCAGCTTCCCCCCTCTTCCTGCCATTAGGCGCCTTTCCTACTACCTGTTTAGTTATTGGCGGAACATCGCAAACTAGGCTTGTAGCCTCAGTAGTTTTTCCTAGTCCAAAGCCACTGGCGTATAGCTAGGTGTAAAATCGTTCCGCTATTTTTATTAGCTTGTCCATATTGTGCTTAATGCTACCCTGTTTCATTTTTGAGTGCGTAATTTCTCTCTGCCAATCGCCAACTTCCTTTTCGTTGCCTTCAAGCTTCCTCCTATTTCCAGCGTTTCCTCGATGACTGCCATGTTGTACGCACGAATGTTATTTGTCTTACTTCTGGTAATCAATTTTGACAGCTTCCCTAATTCAGTTTGATCCACCGTAGTCATCTTATTACGTTTCGCAATAAGTTCCTTCGCCTGCTGAGTTAGTTTTCCAGTTTGCCTCCTACATGCTGCTTCTCCAGTAGCCGCTGCTTACTCTGTGATCGGTGTTGTTTGGTTGAAATTCAGGGTGTCGACGCTGCCCTCGTTCTCACAGGGCAAAAGCGCGACTTTGTTCCGAAGGGTAATTTTAAACTCCTGTGTCCTGGCTCTAACTGACTCCACGATGGGTTTCTTACGTTTCGCTAGTTTTCCTCTTTCTTTATGGAGATTCAGCCTTATTTCTCAGCTAACCATCCTATGATTGCTGCGACGCTTTTTGCCCAATAAGGTGGACGCCACCAGGTGGCCGAGTCGTGTTGACATGCGGTGCGTGGGCTCCCGTTAAATTTCGCCCAATCTTCAGCCAAATCTGCCATCCAGTGGATTACTTGGCCCCTCCCGATTCCTCGCTGCGAGCGGCGTCGAACAAACCTATTCTCAAGTCGGTGAGTGGACTGCAAGAATATTTACGACGATTTGAATTTCTGAAGCGAGGCCTGCCATGAACATATAGAACTGACAATAGAACTCACGAGCGAGCATAGCAGCCACTTGCGCGTGCACCGGAGCCCGCCGTGGCCGAACGCCACGTGCACGTGCTGGCTCCCCAGCGTCCAACTGCCACCGAGGAACGCAAGCATGGTTGATGCGATGGAAACGGCCTCGTCGCCCGAGGAGTCATCGATCCCGATCGTAGACGAATCGGGCCGGATGTGCATTGAGGTTACCGGAGAGGAAGTGACGACAGAGGATTGCGTGGAAAAGGTGGGCTGGAAGGTAGTCACTCGCGATAAAAAGCCCAAGGAGGAATGAGCGCAGGGAACCTCGCCCCAGACGCGGTCGCACACGAAGACATTCGCAAGGAAAGCAGCACAGCACCAGCGGCAACGATGGCAGCAAGGATGCCCAACGTGTTTCCGAAGGAGGACAGCAAAGTGGTCGTGCGCCCGAGAAGCGGACTGTGCATTGCGAAGACGTCCATCGCGATCATCGAAGAGGCGATCGCAGCAGCGGCCGGCATCACCAAAGCAGAAGTGGCGAAAGACACCTTTCTACCCAACAACGAGCAAAACATCGTAATTGTGAGTACCCCGGAATCTTCTAGAGAATGCAAGTACTCTACAATTAAAGAGATCATTATCGGAGGACAGAAACACGAGGTAGGGGCAAACGCCACGGCCTACGATAGCATGACGAAAGGAGTAATCCGAGGAGTACGAATACAACACACGCAAGAAGACATAATGGAAAGGATCATAACGGAAAAGAATCCAACAGTAGCGGGTGCTAGACGAATTGGAACTACAACCACGGTCATCGTCACCTTCGAAGGCAACAAGGTACCGAACGTGGTGTTCTACGGATCGGGTGTAATGAAATGCAGTCTGTATCGCAAACACTTTGATTTCTGCACCATCTGTGGAGAAGTAGGGCACAGAAGAGACGTATGCCCAACTCCAAATGTACGAGTGTGTTTCGACTGCGGAATGAAGAATCCGAAAGAAGGACACGCGGAGGTTTGCAAACCGAGGTGTAAGCTATGCAACGGCATGCACCCGACCGGAAGCAAGCCATGCAAGAACAAGTACAAGACGCCGTACGTGGTCACCAAAAGGAGATGGGCAAGAAAGGAGGCTGAGGAGGAACGACGTAGGCAAGAACAGGAAAATCTCGCGCCAAGTAGCTTCCCAGCGCTGGGGAACAACGGAAGAGCTAGAAGCCAGGAACGAGCGCCCCGCTCGCTAAGCCGTAAATCGGAAAGGTTAGCAAGCGGCAGCATTAGCCGGGACGTGAGCAGTGGACGATCCAAGTCGAAAGACAGAGTCAGCTGGAGCCAAATAGCACAAGACAACGGGAAGAGGAAAGCAGAGCCACAGCCAAGCACGTCGAGAGGACCGAACACCCCGGCCAGCGGGAAGATCGGACAAGGCGTGGAAATCGAAGCATACAGGGCATTACAGGAAACAGTGGAGAGGCTAAGCAGGGAGAACGCGCAACAGCGCAAAACCATTGAAAATTTGGAACGGAAGCTAACAGAGACCATAGAATTAACAAAGAGCATTAGGCAACAACAACAAGTGCCACAGATACTGCAAGCGGCTCCAGCGACCGCAGACAACAGCGAGGCAGCGGGGAAACCATCAGCAACCTCAGAGCCGGCGCCAAAGAGGAGAGCTCTCGAGCTCCTCAAGGAACGCAAGCTCGCCGACAGAATGGACAGAACGGAAGACAGTATAGAGAAGATAACAACACGCATGACACAGAACGAGGCTCAACAAGCAGCACGGTTCGCAAGACTGGAACAAAGCGCCTCAAAGCCAAACGGAATCGATGCAAGAGAACATCGCAGCAGCTGTACAGCAGAGCGTGGCTGGCAGCAGTGCAGCAGAGCGTGGCGGCAGCAGTGCAGCAGTGTGTAGCCCCGGCCGTGCAACAGAGCATGGCGGCAGCATTACAACAACTCAGAGAAGAGTTAAACATGAGCAACCCAACATGGACCGCAGCACAACAAGCACCGTAAACGCTAACAGTCTCGTGGTCTGGCAATGGAACTGCCATGGTTTCGCAAGTAAGAAGGCAGCCCTACAACAGCACATTCGACACTCAACCAGGAAGCCCGACATCATTCTGATTCAGGAGACCCTCGTAGAGGAGACCCACCTCCCAGGGTACAAGACCTACGCCAGCCCGCCCAGCCGAGTTGCCAACGGCAAGGGACGCGGCGTGTGCACCCTGGTGAGGAAGGGACTGAAGTACGAGGAAAGGAAAGTACTAAAGAAATCACTGATTGAACACACGATGATAGAAGTTATCACCGGACAGAAGCGGAAACATCATGAACATCTACAGCAGCCCGAGCCACCGCAGGCAGAAATTCAAGGCACTCCTCCATAAGGCTTGCAGAACTGCCGGCAGGGACGACAACCTCATCATATGCGGGGACTTCAACGCACACAACCAAGCATGGGGCTACATCACAAACAACGCCAAGGGAAACAGTCTTCTAACCGATGCTACGGAAGAGGGACTTACACTCATAACAGACCCAACGTACCCGACGCGGATCCGGCAATTCAACGTGCCGAGACACCACGCCAGACCTTACCTTCGTTAGAATATCACAAGGCGGTCGAACCCCATCTTGGATCAACACCGGTCACAACCTAGGCAGCGACCACTTAATAATCGAGGTGACGATACCGCTTAAAGGAAAATCGGACGAGAAGCGCATCCACAAGCTCACAGACTGGGACCTCTACAGAACCCTATTACCGGAGCGAAGAGGAAGAGATACAGGACGTGAACGAGTGGTCTAACAAGATCATGGAAAACGTCACAGCAGCAACCAAGGAAATTGAAACGGATGTGGAAATCGTAAAGATGGACAGCCACCTAGCGCACATGCTGGAGGCAAAGACCTCCATCCACAAGAGATGGCAGAAACAACGCACCAACCGGAGACTACGAAAAAAGGTGGCCGAGCTAAATCACGCCATCGAGAAACACTGCCGATCGCTCTGCCGACAGCAGTGGAACGAGATGTGCAGCGCAGCCGACGGCCAATTACACGTAGGAAAGACGTGGGCCATGCTCCGTCACCTACTGGACGAAACAAAGACGAAGTCTTACCAGAGAGACAGTCTGAACAAGACCCTAAACAAGGCGTTACGGGAACTGGGAAAGGAGGAGATGCACAAACGAATCAACGACAAGTATCTACCGGAACACCCAGAGGAAACGCATCCAGACTACTGGGGCATGGTGAACGAGAACCTGGACAGAGACATCGAGATATGGGAGGTACGGACGGCGGTACACGAGCTGAACTGCCGATCCGCAGCCGGTCCAGACAATGTTACGAACAAGGCACTCAAGCATCTCAACGAGGCTGCGATCGCAAGCTTGACGGCTCTCTTCAACAAGTGTTTGAGGGAGGGCAAGCTACCCCAGACCTGGAAGACAGCCAAGACTATCCTAATACCAAAGCCAGGGAAGCCGCCGGGTATCGAGAACCTCCGTCCCATATCTCTGACTTCGTGCGTCGGCAAAGTGCTGGAGCATGTTCTGATGAACAGATGGCAGGAATACCTCGAGGACAATGACCTGTATCCCGACTCCATGATCGGATTCAGGAACAAGCTGAGCACGCAGGACGCGATGCTCCAACTAAAGGCCGAGATCCTGGACGACAGACCAGGACCAAGGACAACAAGGCAATACTGGGGCTGGACTTGCAAAGTGCCTTCGATAAATTGAAGCACTCGGCAATTCTAGCACAAGTCTGCGCCCTGAACATGGGAGCCCGGACGTACGACTACGTTAGGGACTTCCTAACGGGGCGCACGACAAAGATCCAAGCAGGTGACGAAACCCTCGAGGAGAAGAAGCTCGGCAGCGTCGGGACCCCACAGGGCTCGGTTATCTCGCCGTTGCTCTTCAACCTCGTCATGATTGGGGTTGCTCGCCGCCTTGAGTCGCTAGCGGGCGTACGGCACACCATATACGCCGACGATATAACGCTATGGGTTCCAGGCGGCAGCGACGGACATATCGAGTCAACACTACAGCAAGCAGTCGATACCATCGAAGACCAGCTGAAAGGAACGGGACTTATCTGCTCGACCAAGCAAATCGGAGCTCCTGGTGGTTCCACCGAGATGGAAATTAAAGACGAGCGAGGACAACACGGTCAACAACCGAATCGTGGTACGGACCGGCAACGGACAGAGATTCCTGAGGTCAGGAAGATCCGAGTGCTGGCTTTCAAATCGAAAAGAATCGCACCAACGGGGAGACGGTCCACCGACTCCTAACTAAAGTCACAGCGGCCACTCGCCTCATAAAGCGGGTGGCCAACAAGAAAGCCGGCATGCGGGAGGACAGTCTGATACGGCTGATCCAATCGTTTTCCGTTAGCCATATAACGTATGTCGCTTCCTACCACAACTGGAAAGCGGCGGAAAGCAATCGTTTAAATGCAGCTATACGCAAAGCATACAGAGCAGCACTCGGTCTTCCCGACAGCGCAAGCACCGAGAAGCTCATGGACCTCGGCGTGCACAACACGCTCGAGGAAATCAGCGAAGCCCAGCGAGCCGCCCAGATGGAGAGGCTCAAGGGATCGAAGACCGGTCGAGCCATCTTAGCCAAGCTGGGACTCGAGCCCGGAACGAGCGGTAGACCACTCAACAGACAAGAGGACATACCGGCTAACATCAGGAGCGGGACGCGGGTACAACCCATCCCCAGGAACATGGACCCTATCCACAACGGGGAGAGGAGAAAGGCGAGAGCCAAAGCCATGATCGAGCAACACGCCAACGCACCTGGCACCCGATACGTCGACGCAGCGGAGTACCGTAACCGGGAAGCCTTCACTGCAGTGGTGATCGACGCCGTAACCGGAGAGACAGTCTCTGCAACGAGCGTTAAAACATGTGAGGCGCAGAGCGCCGAAGAGGTGGCCATAGCCTTGGCCATCGCGGACCCAAACACCAAGACAGTCCTCTGTGACTCAAAGGGAGCCGTGAGGAACTTTGCCAAGGGCAGGCTGTGTCGTGGAGCAGTGCGGGTGCTCACCGCGTTGGAGTTTACGGACAGAAAAGTAACAGTGAAGTGGTTCCCCGCCCACGTGGGGACAGATGTGTCTGAACTTGCGGACAACCACAACGAGACGGCGAACTCTGTTGCGCGAGAATTATCTGGCCGCGCAGCAGAAACGAGCCTGTCTGCAGAGCTGTGGGCGGAAACTAAAGATAGGATGGGCACGTTCCACGAAATGACAAAGTATTATCGCATGAACAGACGAGTAATGGCACCGCCGCACCCTGATCTTACCAGGGAGCAGGCGGCGCTATTTAGACAGCTGCAGACGGGCTCGTTACTGACTCCGGTCATAATGAAGCACATATGCCCAGAACAGTATCCGGACGACACGTGTAAGGTGTGCCGCAGGGCTCGGGCCACTATGATCCACATCCTGTGGATTGTGCAGCAAGACCAGCAGAAGCGGAAACAGAGACTGTGATCCCGCCGTGGCTTCAAGACGCGGCGCGGAGCTATAACAAGGAAGACCAACTCCTGGCCGTCCAGCAGATCCTGGAGGCCCTCGAAAGACAGCGACCGAGTGAAAGCTGCGAGGCGTCAGCCACCCCTCGGGGTAACGGCGACTAGCCTGGGGGCGAGTAGCGAGGACGCTGACGAGTAGAGGGTCCAGACAGGACCGACGTTAGGCCGCGTCTAGGTATCCCGGCAACGGGGTGCCTACTGCAGGCGATTTAATAAAGTCTTTGTCATGTCATGTCATGCCCAAAAACTCCACGTCCTGCACAATACCTGGCTTGTCACTTAAAATGTAGTCAATTTCGTTTTTTGTCATCCCTTCGGGACTTTTCATGTCCATTTCCTGCTCTTTCGTTTGCGGAAGGATGTGTTTATTATCCTCAGATTATTTCTTTCCGCCAAACTGCCACAGATTAAAGATGATGACTACCTTGTTCAGGTGGTCAGTGCTGATCCCAACCACAAGAAAAAAGTCTGGTGCAGAATAGGAAGGGGTTGGGTGCACTCGGCAAGCCCTCGCAACTAATGAAAAGTAACCTACCTTTGTCCCTAAGAAGAAAGGTATTTAATCAATGCATCCTGCCCGTGATTACATACGGAGCTGAAACTTGGCGCCTTACTAAACAACTAAAAAGCAAACTCAGATCCGCCCAACTTGCAATGGAGCGAAGAAAGATAGGAGTAACGCCTAGGGACAGGGTACGAGCAATCTGGATTAGGGAGCAAACTCGAGTAGAAGATATCATAGTTCAATTGAGAAAAAGAAATGGACTTGAGCTGATCATGTGGTACGATGAACCGACAACAGGTGGGCCTCGAGGGAAACAGAAGGGATGTAGATGGACGGGAAGGAGCGGAAGGCCATTCCATGGAGAGACGAAATAACGAAATTATGAGGCAAAGAATGGACTCGGGCAGCGCATGACCGACGTGAGTGGAGGTCAATGGGAGAGGCCTTTGTCCTGCAGTGGACCTGAATAGGTTGCTGCTGCTGCTGCTGCTGCTGATGATGATGATTGTGATTATGATTATAATTATGATTATGATGATTGTGATCATGGTGATGGCGATGATGATGATGATGATGATGATGTTTATGATGATTATGATGATGATGATGATGATGATGATGATGATGAGGAGGAGGAGGAGGAGGAGGAGGAGGAGGAGGAGGAGAGGAGGAGGAGGAGGCTCTTTTCGTTTCCTGCGACTAACGATAGTCGTGAGAATGAAATTTTCATGTTGGCCATCAATAGTCAGAATGGACGACCTTTAGTTTTGTTTTACGTTTGTTTATTTTTTTTCCCATAAAAGTACTCCACGATGACGATCAGATATCTTAACTTCACCACTTACCTATTTTTGCGCCGGTTCCAGCACTACACTGTTTTCATTGGGAACAATGCTTACGCAGTACGGATTTTCCATCTCATACGAATGACACTAGGCCAACTCAGCACTCCCGATTTCACGAGAGTCCGCCGGTCGGTGTCTGTTTATCCATACGTCGATAAGAGGGACGCATTGAGTCAATGCCGGCGAGGAAAAGCGTCATCCTTTCCATTCCTAGCGTGCAGAGCAGTACCCGGTCTTTTCCCAGCAGCCTTTTGCTATGGTCACACGACCCGGTTAAAGGGGCACTGAAGGCAACCAACAAGTTGGTTTCATACGAAAGTCTGACCTTCCCATAGCCATGTTGGCGTTGATTCGGTACCGAAAGGTGCCCTAATTGCTGAGAAATCGCTGAGAAATGGCCGCCGTAGCGCCTACCTGTCGGCCGCTTTCAGCGCTCAGAAAACGGAGCAGCACTTAGCTGGCTCGGTGTTCGCAACTGACTAATCCAATACGGCATCGTTTTGTTTACATTTTGCCCTGAATAATGGCGAATCAGTCGCTGGAACCGAGAGTAGCGCATGCGCATAGTGGTACTGAAACAAGGTCCATTGTTTTGTTTTGAAGTTTTTCTTCGCAGGTCCTACAAAAGGAATGGCCGTTGAAGTGAGAGCCCAAGTAATACCTGGGGAAGTTCGGTACATCACTTGCGACAAAATCCAGGTGATCTAGACTCGTTATTTGGCCATAGTCAGAGTCAGCACCTCCCGTGCCTCGAACCCAGAGTTCTTCGGGGAAGCCCTCCACCGCAATGTCTCCCATTAGTTCGCCGGTGACTACCCCTCCCGGGTTATTACTGGAGCTGCAGCATATATGAATCTACATAAAGTCCAATCGCAGTCGGGGCACATGGGGAGGGGGGATGCAAGGGGGGGGGGGGTACTTACCGCACTACTCCTCACCACCGGGGCGAGCCAGGTTAAAAGCTGAAAAACGTGTAGCTGCCCACTCAACACGCACGTTATACCCATTTCCAGCAGCACTAACCGCTGCCATGCAATTTCTGTTTGCTTGAAGTAGTACTTTGTTCTCTCCCATCCCGGTGCTATGGCCGCAATTAGAACCATGTCAGTCCACGAACTCCTTGTTTTACGCCGAATATAACGCCCCCCACTCCAGATGACATCCTACCTGTTCTCTGGAACACGTTTCATGTGCCTCCAGCATCGCTCAACCACAGTCGTAAGAAGGCTGTTGAGGTCGGTGAGGTTTTTCATTCATATATCATTTCATTTTTCTTTTCATTTTCTTAAATACCCCTTGCGGGGATTAATTTCAAAGTATTACATAATTATATGAGACTTGGATTACTATCCTCCCCCTGTGTCTTGGGACTGGAGGGTCCCACAATTAGTCAAGAAATTCTTACAATAAACAAATAAACTACTGCTGCTGTCCGAGACCACGAGAATAATTTTCTGCCAACGAACACGACCAGTATGCGTTCCGCTATTAATACCCTCCCAAAATGAGGCCACTGACTCCTCCTCTCCCAAATCAACTTCAGCCTCCATTCGTTTACTGCTGGATTAGCCAACTTGGCGGTGTGCTGGTTTTTAAGATGATCTCGGTGTATTCGTTGAACTTGTACTCTCGCTGGTCCCATTTTCGTTATTTATTTTGATCTCAGTTTTTTTATCTTCAAGCCCCTCTCCCCGCACAGCTTCAGTGAAGGCCATCAAAGGCATCCTTGTTAGCGGGTACTAGTAAGGGGGCGGGATTTCCTCGTTGGGACAATCGCGTCAGCACGGCGACGTGACGTCGGGGCCCTAAACGCTCGAGCTGAGTTTTCTATTTCCCTATACGCGGTTTTTAAGTTCTCGTTACCCGAGCCGAGGTCTTATTCTAGCAGTAAACACTTTTTCTTTATTTTAATTTGAATACTTCCCCTTTCACCCGAAGTGCCGGTTCAGGCACGTCTCCTTGTGCTGGTGATTCAGCCTCCTTTTTTATTCTTCTTTGAGGAGTAATAAAGGGTAAACAAGGCATATCGTAAGGCTGAAATTACCTTCCATTTTTGTCCCTGCGAGCGAAGCCATCCCAGGCGGTTGTAGGCGCCTGTGAGGTCTGTTTCATGGCCGCCTTTTTAACTTCGCAATGTCCGTAAGGTATGAGCTACAAACTTTGCAGCTGCGGGGCTGCATTGTTGGCTTTTAAAATGAAAGTAGGGCACTATAATTTCAGAAATAAGAAACAGCAAATTGTTCAAGTAACTATAAAATTATGCATATATATATATATATATATATATATATATATATATATATATATATATATATATATATATATATATTATATATATTATTTATTTATTTATTTATATATATATATATATATAGTGGAAGCCCGTTCATACGTTTTTCACCGGACCGCGAAACGAAAACGTAAGAGTGAAGAAAGCCACGAAAATGGGTCGGCGTCTAACTGGCGTCGTTAAATCCCCCCCTATCAGGAGCTCCATTGTTGCCAACTTGGTTTTGCCCGTTCTGCGAAATGTAGCGGTCTTTTTTGCAGTTTTATGTGCACATTTAGTGTTGCGAAGAGCAATTAGGACGGGCATCAAGTCATGTTAGTCGTCGTAAAATCACTGTACTCGACAACACAATCGGGCGTCGTGAAATCACCGCACCATTCACCCGCTGTTCCGACCGTCTGTATGGGTGGTGAGAAAGCGCAGTGTGTAAAAGGGCGGTGTAGGACTGGCGCAAGTGACAGTATGGATGGTGTAGAAAGCGCCGAGAGTAGCAAGGAAGGAGCAGCGGACGAAGCGCCGAGACCGATCTCAACGCACCCGCCGCAGTGGCTCAAAGGCTATGGCGTTGTGCTGCTGAGCACGAGGTCGCCGGTTCGATTCCCGGCCGCGGCGGCCGCTTTTCTGATGGAGGCGAAAAGCAAAAACGCCCGAGTGTACGAGATTTTGGCGCACGTTAAAGATCCCCAGGTGGTCAAAATTAATCCGGAGCCCTCCACTACGGCGCGTCTCATCGCCTGCGTTGCGTCGGTGCGTTAAACCCTACAATCAATCAATCAATCAATCAATCAATCAATCAATCAATCAATCAATCAATCAATCAATCAATCAATCAATCTAAACGCTACTGCAGCGCCACCGCCTAGTCGGCGGAAGCACCGGCTCATGCCGCGGTACTGGAAGGCCCGCTCTTTGCCAACTGACCTAGGGCCCTATTCTCAACTGCACAAATTGCCGGCATTTCGCCCATGTTTTTTTGCGTAAGCACGACGTAAGCAATCAGTGACGTGCTGCACCTATAGCTATGACGACATGCAGTGTAATTTGACGAGTCACTCATAACGATCGCTACCAAGGTATCAAATATTGTGCAAGAAAGATATAAAAACACTTGGCATGTACTAAAAAAATTAAGACGGAAGCTGAAGCTGACAAGAAAAACACATTTCTGGAGGTGAAATTTGGCGTCAACACCACAAGGCGATCGAGTAACGTTGATCCAAAAGCGAGCGAAAGGCGGATGTCGAGCCAAAGAACATCACACAATTTTTTTACCGTATCTATTTATTTCTTTCAATCGCTTTTAGTAACATAGCTGCGCTCTCTGCTTCAATGCAAGCTTTGTTGCGTTATCACCTTCCCTGCCGCCACCGCCGCCACGCCATCGTCTGCTGCTATGTTGCACGTTTATGGCGTGATCACAGAAAAAGACGGCCGCGACTATCGCTTCTATGACACATAAGAGCAGCGAAGCGCTACGCCTGATAACCGCGGAGCGCACCGATGTCGCCGATTCACTCATTCGTCAAGCTCGACTGCAATCAGCGCTGTAATGAACGAAATAGTCACTTTTCGTTATTATTTTTCTCTTGAGTTCGATCATGTGACCCAACAGCTTATTAGGACAAGTATGGACAAATGCCATGCATTGGGTTCTCTTTGTCATGGAGAGGCTTGTACTGCCCTCTTATGTTGCGGTTACACCAAACAAATAATTTTTATTTAATTGCCAAACATGAAAGCAAAATACTGCATGTTATTTGTATGTTCCATGATCGCTGACTTGGAAGCAGTTGAAACTATAATTTGTTTCTGTAGGAAACAGGCTTTAAACAGCGCGCATGCGAAACTGCGCCTGCTGCAAATTGCCGCACATTTCGCGGCGCCGTAAGCCGGGGCAATAGTTTGCCCTATTTTGCTTGTATTTTGCGACAAAAACAGCCGCCATTTTCAAGCTGTTACGTAGCATTACGTCACTTTTACGCAGCCTGAAGTTGCCAATGCATGACGTAATCGTTCCCGCCAAGTGTTTAAATTACGTCACGCCTTCTCAGCCAATCACAGCGGGGGTGTGTATTACAAGCAGTATTGTTGTTAAATAGCAAAGAGAGGCTTACGTTGTCATGTCCGCTGTATTTAGTGTGGTTTTTCATTGCCGGCCAAGAATTATGCACCTTTAGTAACGAGAAATAAGGGAAACTTTAGAACTGGTGTCCGTAAACGACATGAAACGTCAAAATGACGACAGCACACACAACCGCTTTGTCAACCGGAAGCACGTGACCAAAATTGAAAGCCAATCAGAAAAGACTTCCGGAAAATTGCCTGAATTGCCGGCAATTTGTGCAGTCGAGAATAGGGCCCCTAATCTAAAAATGCTGCACGGCACCATTACAACAGTGCGGCGGCGCTAACATAACGCGCTTCCGGCGTTCCGAAGTGAAACTTCGGTTGTAAGCTCAGCGATTATCGTGATAGCACTTTCGACGCTAGTGACGGCCTCTCCTATTCGCTTGCGGCTTCTTGTAGCCAGTTCAAGAACAAAGCCTGGCCAAGACTCATCAAAAGCCAAAATGGCGATGCCCAAGCCGCTTCGAAGTGTCAGGTTGCGACGCATTATACAGGAACGGGCCCACAGTTGCGACGTTACAGCGCGGTTCGCTGTATCCTATGGGAGCTATGGCGGGAGCGATGGCACACAACGTAACAGCGAAGAAAACGCAACAGTGAGGAACGTAACAGCGGGGTTCTACTGTATATATATATATATATATATATATATATATATATATATATATATATATATATATATAATATATATATATAGACAAAGATAAACTCACAAAGCGCGCAGAAATAGTATAAGTAAAGAGTCGGATACACAGCAAGAACAACAACAAACAATGTTTACTTACGTAGCGGCAACGGGACTTGCCTTCATCAGAGTAAAGTTACATGATTTTGACAGCAAAATCATGTAACTTTACTCTGATGAAGGCAAGTCCCGTTGCCGCTACGTAAGTAAACATTGTTTGTTATTGTTCTTGCTGTGTATCCGACTCTTTACTTATACTATATATATATAACAGAGTAGTGAGCTGGGCAAGTTGGTATGGCGTGTTTCTGGGCAACAGCGCGAAAAAGACGTGGACGAACGAAACGGACAGGACGAGCTCTGACTCACAACTGGTTTATTCACAACTCACAACTGGCTGTGGTTCATGATGTTCCGTTGTTTTGTATCCTTGTTATCAGCCCGGTGCGGCCTACTGTTTATTCTTCACGAGTTTCATGTTAAGATGTTGAGTGCTGACGATGTGGGAGAGAGGGGGTCCAGGGGAGTGTGTTGGATTCGGATGTTTTTGTGTTTTTCTCTCTCCCTCTCTTCTGTTGTAAACGTTTATTTTCCGCACGGATAGCGTGAATAAACAAGTTGTCAGTCAGCGCTCGTCCTGTCCGTTTCTTTCGTCCACGTCTTTTTCGCGCTGTTGCCCAGAATGACGCCATATATATATATATATATATATATATATATATATATATATATATATATATATATATATATATAATATATATAATATATATATATAACTTCGAACGAGGTAGCGACATTATTGTTGCCAACGTTTCAGCAAAGAGCCTTGCCTTCATCAGTGTCAATTTTCTTTGCTGCAACATTAGCGAAAATCGTGGTCGATGCCTTGTTCGAAGGTTTTTTTTTTGCTTGCGTCCCCTACGATCTTCCAAGTTTCATTGCTCCCTATGCAGAGTGTCCCAGCTGTCATGCACCAAGATTTTAGAAAAGCAATGTCGTTACTCGAAGAAAATTTAGTGCATAATATTTCCAGTACAATGAAGTAGCGGGCAGTAATGTTGTGGTTAATTATATTAATTATCTAACTTGACAAGTACCGTTCTAACCATTAAAGTGTCAATGAGGCACTTGTAGGTGCCCACGACCGGCATCTCACTGCGGAATTTTCAACGACGAACTAATTGCGTGCTCATTTATTCTGAGTGATAAAGAAACCCCGCGAAATATGAAAAATACCACGTGTCGGCGCTCCTGAACGCATCATAAAGCACCGCTCTCACACAGGCTGCCTCTGAGTTAACCAGAATAAAATAAAGTAGATAGACGTAAGCAGTATGTTTAGTAGTCGTCGTGAATCACTTCGTCGTGAATCACTTCCAAGATCCACAAAATGCCAACGAAATCCCAACGCTTTCAGAGTAAAGGACAGCGCAATGAACGGGACGGAGCGAATACGAGACAAGCACAAAACGCTTGTGTTCGTCTCGCCTTCGCTTCGTCCCGTTCATTGCGCTGCCCTCTACGCTGAATGTTATCCCCTTGCCATCCCACAATAGTCGCGGGGGAACTCTATTGAAGCGACTCCCCGCTCACAGACGAACAATTAACTTGAGAAGCAGGAGTTGACCGCGCCGTCGCAGTTGACAGTCAAACCGGTCGAACGCCGCGACCGCCCCGAGAAGAATGAGGGAAAACAGCCTTGTAGTATAGTGCCTAGAATATACTATTCTAGGCACAATACTTGTAGGGAGGACTCTATTCAACTACGGCACGTGGTGGCCGCTTTGGGAACTAGAGGCACTTGGGCAGGAATCCTGGACTCAAGGACTTCTGCGCCTAAGCGCTTTCCATATATATATAATATATATATATATATATATATATATAATATATATATATATATATATATATATAAAATATATAGAAGAGGAGAGAGAGAGAGAGAGAGATAGCGAATCAGAATAGGAAATGTGGGGCTCGTTGAAACGTTGAAATAAGACAAAAATAAGGCTTGGCCGTCAAGAAAACCTCGGAAAGGAAAGGGGAGGATGTGGTAGGTCATTGAAACAGGGAGGGAGGAAAGGAGGGAGGAAGGGAGAGAGGTAGGGAGGGAGATTTAAATCTTGGAGGCTTATTGACAGCAGAAAGCAGGCAGTCATCAACTCCAAAGACGGCAATGAAAACCAGCTCGTTACTTGTTCGCGTGTGAAAGTAGAAAGCTGGGTACATTGTACTAGCGCTAAGGACGGAACACAGAAGGAAGAAAACCACAAAACTACCGCCAGACCTTTGCTGCATTAGTTTGTTACATTGGCATCCTGAAACCAACTAGCCAATTTTCTGCCCGTGAACGTAGAAAATCTTCTAAAATGGTGGAAGGAAAGAGCAACCAATAATAGTTAGTGAAGAAAGGCTATTGGTTCTTGTTAGTTTACACTTGTGTGTTCTTTTTTTCGGCTTGAAAATGAACGTACTTCAGCACAAGAAATTTATGAACTCTTTGCCTTGTGCATTCCTTGGCGCTCTTTACTACTGGCTTTTCTTTGGTGCTCATTCATCCAACTTCCCATTCCCAATTCTGATTCGCTACGTTCATAGTGAAGGCCTCGGTTCTGGCAGTCTTGGTGCCATAGCAAGCATAAGAGGGTTACTTACAAGTTACCAGCTTCCGACACGTCGCAGACACTATAATCGTGCCTACAGCCACGATTCCAACAGCAACAAAAATACATCGCTAAAGCAAGAAACGCATCTAAAGTTTCGTGTTTTGCAATGGCAATATTGCGACAGCTTTTTTTGACTAGGAAGTTACGCCAGATGACCCTTGCGGAGCACGGAATTATCAGTGAAGATGTAGCCCGGTTTATCCTACAGTTACGCATGTCTTCACTCGAATCCGAAGGTACTCGGAATCAAGTTCAAGACACGCTCACCAAAAATTCCAGACAGCCATCAAAAAACCCCTGCGCTGCCCCAGTTGTGCTTGTAAAGAAAAATTCATGAGCTATTTCACTTTGTGGAAGTGGGGTATCCGCGAAGTTGTGAAGAACACGACATAGAGGTGACACCATATTTCGAACGAATTTCGCACGTCCCACAAACCTGAAAATGCACCACGTCTACGTACGGAAAGAACAGGCACAACGCTTCGACCATGAGGGTTATGGACTTCTAACTGTGAGAAACTTGTCAAAGCGAACCTCTCCCACTTTAAATTTTGCTCAAATTGTTATTAAAGCCATGACTTCGTGTAGCGCCAACAAAACGACAAGGACAAAGGGGGCGACGGGTCCTTTGTCCTTGTCGTTTTGTTGGCGCTACCTGAAGTCATGGATTACCGCGACCAACTAGCCCAAACCCCAACTCTAATATGTTATTAAAGGATAGCTGATCGGACACCCTACTACTAAACCTTAAATGGCTATCAAGAAAGTCCCTTTTGAATTTAACGTATGCTCCTTTAAAGTTTGCAAGTTGGCGGCATGGGTCTTTCTGCAGCGTGGCGCGCACGTCGACGCTCATCGTCTAGCATATTGCTTGCCACTGGAGTCCAGGAGTCCAGCTTCTCGAGGGCGATCTTCATCGCTGTATGCCGCCCACCGCCACCATTGATATTCTCGTTGCATTTCTCTCCGTCTCTCTTCGTGAGCAGGTTCCTGTTCCAAAGTTCTAACAATACGTGGCCTTCCCACGGCAGCTGCCGAACGCAAATGCAATTCAACGCCTGTCTGCAGCTAGTTGTATATATACAACGCCCCCTACTCAACCCTGCCTGTTGCGTGATGCAAAATGGTGGAAGTATCGCCTAAACACACGCCCACACGCACACACCCGCATTCACACGCGCGCGAGCGGGCTCCCGCGTGCGTGCGCCTTGCGTTTTAAAGACACCTCGCTTCAAAGACTCTCGCGCTTCAAAGACACATGTCGTAGGTCTGTGTCCTGACCAGGACGACAAGCAGCGGCTTGGGAACCTGGAAAAAAGTAGCCCACACTAATGATTTCAGCGCGGACAAAAAGACGGCGCAGTGTGTTTTTGTTGACGGTGCAGAAAGATAAACGGAACCCTAGCAGTACACAGGCTCGCTTTAAAAGCCAGATTACTGACCTCAGGAACAAGACAACACCGTTAACTAGACCGTTGCCCAATGCGGGGTGGGACAGCGGCGGAATCGGTACGCCAGTCATGGGACATTCAGGAGTTATCTGCGAGCTCGATTAAGTCCAGAACCAAGGTTTGGAGACCTGCGCTCTGAATTAAACGGTACAGCGAAATTCGAACGCGGGAAAATGTTCGCAGGAACTTTCGTCCTTCAACTTCAATAGGAAGTTTGCTTCACTGCGCTTTGATACCAGCTAACGATTCTAACTGGAAATCTGAACGTGATTATTAGCGGCTTCCTTTATTATTATTTTTATGCACCGTTTATACATTCTCAGCGCGCTCCCAACCCGTTAAAATTCCGATAACCCTGGCGCCGCAATTCAAGACATTGAATCGAGTGATCAGATATAGAAGAAAGCGAAATGCTCTTTAAAAATTAGTCTTCTACATTTCCATGGTGTGTATATATTATCAAAGTAACTCAGGTTCGAGGCTACGCAATCTAGGACCGGCCTGTTAGAGTTATTTGACAATGCTTAGAACTCTTCCCAATACATCCTAACAAGCACTGAATTCAATGTATTCAACTCGAATGGCACCACGTATGGCCGGACAGATGAACACATTTGAATGCAAAAGCGCTAAATGCACCAGTACGAGAAAATGCGGTGTCCGACGTCAGCGTGACATAAGATGGCTTCAGAAATGGCCGAAAGCGCAAACAGAATAGAAGAAACCCAAAGAGAAATAACTGCGACATGGGGTTCAAACCCGAGTACTACAGAATGCTAGCAAAACAAGCATCCCTGCACCATCGTCGACCTTTCCCAAGCAGCAGGTGGACCTAATGAATGCGTTGGGGCCTTCTACATCGAAATGGGTTTTACCAGGGTGTCGAACCGGAACCGAACTGAAGCGAAAACCGGAACAGAACCGGTATTTTTGCTGGAACTGAACCCGAACCTGAACGGTTAGTTTTTGGGCCTGCTGAACCGGAACCGGAACTGAGCCGTAAAAATAAATAATGGTTAACCGTTCACGACGGAACGGTTCGGCAATCCGCATTTGATAGTGCGCGGTCAACGCCATGCAGGGCTATTGTCTTTCACGTACCATCAACTTCGCAACTTCTCCCGCACTTTCCATTTCCCGTTCAGATCAGTCAGAACACTATCAACGCTCTCTTGGTCGTTACAACATGAGTAAAGGTATGTGCACTAATGTTGCAAAGGTATGCTACTGCTGGTAGCGCGAGCTAAGTGCTGGTCTGAGTAAACTAAATGTCACTATTCTCGGCAGCCTGCTGGCGATATATGAAACATCGACTTTGCCCTTCCCTCGCTGCGACTGCGTAATGACAACCGGGCCGCAAGACTGTTGCACCGCACAACGGCGAGGGCGAACCCCCGAAATGTGCGTACTTGTTGCATTTCATACTTTTCTTTTAAAAGTTCTCACTCCTGGAGAGTGTAAATACAAGAGAATTGGGACCCTCAAAAGCTGCTCTGTGGGTGAGCCGTTGCCTGCTAAACACAAGGAAGCTGGTTGGATCACCGCATCCGGCTGCCGTTTTTCTGATCTAAATGGTAAACAACCTCCATGTGGAGATTAGAGCTTTCGAAGCACCTAAAGATCCACAGGTGGTCTAAATTGGTTTTCCGGCTTTCAATATACGGTGCGCCTCATAGCACAGAAGTAGCCTGGGGGAATTAAACGCGCCAACATTATTTCACAAGTGGGTTTCCACGGGCCCATCTCGGGGTTTTAAATTATTCCACGCTGAGTTCCCACACGAATAATTTATGCTCTGTTTTGCTGCGCTCAGCCATCGAATAAGCGAAACACCAAAAGGAAGATTTTGCTGTAGACATGACTTCCTTCGTCGAACCTTTAAGACATCCAAACGTGTCACCACGGCGACTGCAGCGAGCGCCGTGGTGCCTGGTATAACAGTCACTTTTTCAGGGCGCGTAGAGCAGACAACTTCGCGTCTTTTAACGGATCCCAATATTGATAACAGATACAGCACAGAAAGCTGTTAGCGTATGGCACACACGTTTTTTTGGAAGAAACTTTATACCCAACCTTGCAGGCTCTACGTATTTCGTCTTGGATGAAAAACGGCACTTAAGAAGTACAGGACACATGCAGACGGCAGGCCGGTCGCGCACCACTCCATTGGCCCAGCGCTAATACTTTGCGTCTTTTCTCCTGTTTTGTCTTTTCAGGAATGCTTTGTTTTTGGATATGCACTTCACTGACTCATCTAACTCACTGCTCCTCTGTTGATACTGCTACTGGTTCCAGGGAGGGGGAGGGGCGATACTGCTGTCGACAAATTAAAGAGAGAGCGCATCCTCAAAAGAGTTCCATATCGTGCTTTACGAGTCCCTCACCCTATTTTGCCTTCCCCGCCCTGGGTTGTATGCTGGTAAGCTCCTTGCTGAGCTCTATAATTTTCCCAGTGCACTTCCTTTCCTTTTCCTTTCCCGCAAACCACAACAACAACCCTTCAGTTTGTAATCGCATAATCTGTTATAAGATCCCCCAGCTTAGTAGACGGTACGGGCAGTGATCAGGTGTAAAGGAGACGTATTCATAGTGACGCACATATCCTTATAGCTATATATCAAAAATTCATCGCAGTTATCAGAATAATGATAAGTGACTGAGTGTTAACTAAAACTAACTTTTAACAAACTTTTCACTCACACCCTCGAGTAGGTGACTGTCAACAGATTATTCTAGGTGGACGAACAATCGAATGTGTAGGCAGAATTCACCTGGCTGCTGTAAGACTATTTCTCTTACGCTACAACTGATAAAAAAAGTACAGCGCCAGAATATTAAACATGTCACCTGCTAATGTACGGATTGTTCTCCCCGGTCTCGGGCCTAACTCTAGAGGCTTGACGTTCAGGCTGATGGGTGACTTCAAAGAGGAGATCGCGATTTTAGCAAAAGAAAAAAAAGGAAGCGGAGAAAGTGTATATCCCTCAGACCGCTATAGCTCTTGTTTGTTTTAAGTAGTCCTTAGGACGACATATGGGCTGGGCGGAAAAGTATCTGGCAAATCGTAACTACTTCATTTGTTTGTTTTAATGATCTTACCTACAGTGGAACCCCATAATACGACTTTCAAGGGACCGCGAGAAAGCGTCGTATGACCGGGATGTCGTACGACCGGGGTGCGGGTAAATACCGTCCTAGTAGACGGTCTCACGTGACAGGTGAGCTAAGAACTTATCAAAACTACTATATTTGGCACGTTCTCGCGTTATTTGCGAACCTTTAGCTGGCATCCAAAGTTTAAAAAAAGAAGCGCCTATGTTGTGCCCCCTTCCTCTCCACGACGTCCAAGCTATCCCGCCAGCCATGCGCCGCGCGCTACGCGACATCCGTGCCGTCCGGCGCTATTTATAGCCCGCCAGCCCCGCGCCTTGTGCGAGAAGCGAGAGAAGGCAGACGTGGTCGAGCAAATTGGGAGGGGAAAAAGTGAGTGTGAAACTACCAAGGCTAAGTGAAACGAGCAATATTACTAAGGGGACGATTTAAAAAATAGCATTCCCGTTCAGGGTGAAGACACCCTTTGAACGGTGCCGTGCCGCCTGTATCGGGTCACAGTGCTCAACGCATGGTTTTTTTCCTTTCCCACAAGATCCAGCAATGCGAAATACATGCGATGATTCAAACCTCGCGAGTAAACCATGTTGCGGCGAAAATTATAGCGCAGTGACTTGCTGCGGTGGCCAGCGAGTGACCCAAAATGGCGACGCTAACGCATACGTGTCTCCGTCCTTGCGGTGGACGCGCATGAATCGAGGCACCCTAGTAAAGAAAGGAGCGGAAGGACAACGCAGCTTTGAAAGCCATTGATAAGCAGAGAGCAGAGACACGGGAAAAGAGAGCGCTGTGAAAGGAAGGAACTTGGGTCGAGCGGGCGGGGAAAGCGGGTGTTCGGTCATCACAGTGGGGTTGCGTCCTATGTGTTTTCGCAAACGGCGGGGGCCTGATGGAAGATTCAAATTCACGGTCCGTGTGCCACAACTTCGTCTTTTTGCGGTTGGCGCGTTGGCGTACTGCTGCCGCGTGGGGCCGTCGAAGGTTAACTCCCACTAACGAGTACCCGCCCGCTTGCTTGCGTGTGTTCAGGAAGTGGTCTGGCCCGCATGCGAACCTTTGTACATCAAGCAGCGTAAAACGGGGGTTAAGCAATAAAGAAAGGTTGGAAGAGGCAGAGATAGTGGTGTAAAATATGGAAAACATCGGTTTATTCCGCGCCAGGGTCCGTCGTATGAAGCGGACCGCCTGCACCGAGCGTCATAGTCATCGTGATTTTTAATGCATTGTTTCTATGGGGAGTCAGCCGGTGGACGGCGCTGATCCGTCGTAAGAAGCGGGTCGTCGTAAGTCCGGGGCACTTGGGTTCCACTGTAATTCCTAAGTGTTGCTCCTAAAATCGCGCAAATTTGATTGGGAAAAGCAGCATTTTAAATGCACCAGACTTATTTTGTTTCCTTTTTATGGTCCCTTTTAACTGCAAAACATTTTTTTTTCACACTTCGCTCATAATTTAACTTTCCGGATCGGTTGACGAACCCGTTCAAGCTTGCGAACCGGTTCGCGAACCGATTCGGGTTGTAATTCAACCGGAATTGAACCGGCAGGCACGAAATGTATTCGCTTGAACGCGAACCGTAACCGAACCGGTATTTTTTTTTCGGTTCGACACACTGAATCTTACAAACATGCATTGAGGCCTACAAAAACAATTTGGGCATGCTAGCCCGAATAAGTATCAAAGCAGGCTCATGCTAATAGCGAATATGTAGGGCTTACACGGCTGAAGAAGAAGACAATCCCTTTCCGTGGGATCGCGCCAGTACCCTAAAGGAAGAGAAGATGAAACCCGAACAGAAAACGAAAATACGGGAAAAAGAAAAACACCATGAAAATGGCAATGGGAGGGCACAATCGCCCACGGGAGGTGCAGACGAGGACGTAATCATTCACGAGAGACCGATACCATTAGGCATATTTATGATCGAAAAGCTGTAAATGAAATGTAATGTTTTTGTTGTCCCACACGTAAGCAGTAAGTGACTCCCTGAATGTTTGTTATTTCTTTTTTTCTGTTTGCCTAGATCCTCAAGCCCTAGTTTTTTAAGCATCGCGAATAGACAAAACACCGACGAATATCTCAGATGCCTTCAGAAGCTACAGCAATAACTGCACAAGTATTTACCATGAGGTTTCATGCAGACTATCCTGTGACAAGCGACACCCGTCCTTTTGAGAAAGTCGGCGAACGCTCTACTTCGCTTCTTGAAATCCTCGGGCCTGTGAGGCAATCCTAAAGAGATTAGCAGCGCTCAGCCGCCAGCGTTCGCCCATTGTGACTTTTTTTTCTCGTTCATTTTGCTCTTTCTGCATTCTGTGTTCTGGCATTTTCTTTTACTTTCTCTCTTTATTATTTCTGCCGTCTCTTCTTTTTTAATCTTTATACTCCTTCACCTTGAGCAGGGTAACCAACTGCAGACTTTTCTGGTTGTCCTTCCTTCCTTTCCTGTGTGGTTTTTCCTCCCTTCAGACTTCAGAACTCTCACGCTGCACTGTTAGATTACAAAATACCCACGCTGTGCCCATTCAAACGCTGTTCTCTTAGAACGAATGTGCTCGCAACCCGCTAGACGCCTGCCAGAGCAATTTCGAGTGTGCCATCGTGGCGGCCCATACATTATGACTGGAAGTGCATGCAAGGAAAGCGCCACTTTTGAACACACTTTTTGCGCTAATACCCGCGTAAAGTGGATCAACAAAACAACTAAGAACATGTGTTACTCACTCTAAACTTTAAGGTGACCAAGCGGTTAGAGACTGCTGACAAATGTAAGCTATACATCGTCTTTTATGAGAACGAAGCTGAGGGGCCAGTGAAAATTGGTCAGAGAATTCTATGAAATACAGCGTTCTCTTGGTGTAGCATCTATTTGAAGCATGTCAGAGGGGCAGCACTCTGAAAAAAAAATGTGAAAACGTTTATCGCTTCAGTTCACCATTAAAGATGCGCCTGCTTAAACGCACAGCAACATCCCCTGGCCTCTGCCTTACCCCTTGGTGCGAGCCCGATACGATGCAAGAAAGTTTCATTCTTCATTAGATTACAATAAAGACTTTCAATTAAGCGGTCTCGTGTACTGCTATAAAACGTGTTGGCCTAGAACCTCCTTCAAAACCCTTCCGGCCGTTGCCATTTCTCCAATCCCTGTCGATACAATTTAATTCCGAGCGTGCGCTGCTTGCCACATACCACAACTGCTCTCGCCCCCACAGCCGATACCAAGCAAGCAATTTATTATGAAATCAAAATGTTCTTTGACCACAGACATAAGAAATTTTTACCCCTCCTTTGTCCATAGCCAGAGCTATAGGCATCTAAGTTCGCACTGGCTCAATTGGATGCCGGCTTACGAGGATGCCACAGAAATTCCAGTCAGCCGAAGTGCGGAAGAAAAACATCTCGTGTAAAGAACATTTTATTCGTATTATTCGTACCATATTTTTTGCAAAATCAGCACAATACTGAATATTTTTACATTTATTCTAAAATATGCACGACATAAGCGAGAGTCCGTCTTTTAGCGTAGTTTTGGCGGACTTATGGAAATTATAATTCCGCGAAAAATACCAACGGGCAACGACGAATTTCGCTTGCCCCTTTACTGTCTCGCCTGGATGTGCGAACGTCGGAGCTCCAAGGGTATGAAAACTAGAAATGAGGTCAGAAGGAAAATGGGCAAAATATCGGGACCGAGATCTACAAACCTGTTCTCACACATGCTATACTAGGAAAGCTTGTGAGTGTCCAGCTTTCATGAGGGGTTGGTTCCCTATGAAAAGCCATAGGATATCCATGTCGCCGGCCAATTGACAACTTGTCTCGCGATACATCACATACGAGCAGCTTTGGTAATCGGGCCGCGGTGTCATGAAACAAGGAATTATCTTCAGAAATGCCGTTAGTTACTCCTTTGCAAACAGTATTGACATAGCGGATTCATAAGTAACGCAACCATCCATGTATGCTAAGTGGCTTGATTATTTCAAAACACGCTAGATTCACTCTAAGGTATCATCACGGGCTGTTTAACGATGCAGAAAAACAAAAGAAAAGGACACAAATCGCAGACTCCAAGGTACATACAACACATTCACAGTCTCGGCTGGCATTAAATACCACCACCATTGAGATACAGCTTGCTTACAAACAGCATAAATTATCATTCAGGTCTTCTAATGAAGCGGCAAGGGTTCGCGATGCCACTGCTGTGCGGTGGCGGTGGAGAAGCGATGTGTCGTCCCTTCAGGCCAAGCATCGTCTCCTGGAGAAGCGCGGCTCCCACGTACCGATGGTGACTAGGTGCAGCCCAGTCAACTTGCAGGGCTCGCGCGCAAGGGCCCTCGCGCCGACGCGCCCACACGGGCGAGGTGACACCGGTCCCGCGCATGACGACGTTCGGCGTCCGGTTCACGCGTACTCGCCGGGCCTCCTTCTGCGCACCCAGGCGCGTAGTCCTCCCTTGACCTTGGTCACCATTTCGGTGCTCAGCTTGAGCCGGTCCAGGGGCCAGCTCGACTTGATCGTGTAACGCCGCAGCACTTTGGACAGGAGCACTTTGGCCTCGCGGTAGGCGAAGCGCTGACCTGCACGCCGGAAACGCACAACGCGGATGTGAACGGTGCTGTCCATATTGTGGCAGCATTTCCTCGTATCTCGCTTTCAACGTTGTTTTTTTGTTTGTTTGCCCCCTGGCTGCTGTACCTGTGATGTCCAAAATTCCCCACTCATTATTCTAGTCATCCCCCATCTGGCGTAGCCAGCCCTGTCACTAACAGGGCTGACCTCACCAGTTTACATTTAAAAGCCCCCCCCCCCCCCCCCCCCAATCTCTCTCTCTCTCTCTCTCTCTCTCTCTCAAACATCAGCAAGACAGGGACCTCTGGAAGCTATGTGCTTCTGTTCCTCCTTGAATAGCAGCAATCCAAAATACTGGAAACGATTCGTGAAAGTCTGCGAGCGTATTTTTCTAGTATTTTTTTTTTCTTTTACGTCCGTTTCCAGCAGTCAACCGATTCCTTACCTTTGCTTCCGTGACCTGTCGAAGTGGCCAGCCATTGAACCTTCCCGTCATTTATGTTTTCTCATCAGGGATATCTGACCTCTGACCACAGTAATCTATCAGGGTGATCTTGCTAACCATATCCTGAAGCTTAAAAAAAAACCTGAGGATCGTGCGACAGAGAGATATATACTTGTAACCATAATACCCATGCGTACCTTGATGGCGATCACGGAAGCTCGGATTCACCAAACATTACCTTCGAAATGCTTCCGACATTTCAGTACCCGACCTTGGAAGATTGACCAAGCACTCGTATTATTTTTTCCCGCGATGAAAAACATCCCCGTTTTGATAGTGCGAATGTGTCATACGTAACGTAGGCCACAATAAACGACACGTGGCAACGTGAATTTTGCACGTTGACGGTGCCGAGATTTCGACAAGAAAAAAAGGAGGCACATCTTCTTGTCAAAACGTTAGCACCAGCCGGACTCAGGCCGCTCGCTTCTTTGTCCAAAGTTCAAAGTTTCCCTGTTTTCTGGAATATAATTTTAATAAATAAATGAGGCCTAAATAATCATTTAACGTAAAGTGTCCGACTAACGCAGCGTCGGATTATTTCGCGTCCACTATATTTTGCGTGAAGGTATCTTAAGGCCTTACCGATGCAGCTCTTTGGGCCAGCCGAGAAAGGTATGAACGCGAACGGGTGAATCTTTTTATCCGCCCCTTTTAGGAATCTGGAGGGAATGAACTCTTCCGGCTTCTCAAAGTGGTTGCTGTTCCTATGGAGTCCGAACATGTTGACGAAGACGGTGACACCCTTGGGAATGTCCACTCCACCTGAATAACAGAGAAAATAATCCCTTAATGAACGAGAAACCACAAATATGTAAAACCCGACTGTTCCGATGTGCCGTCAGCGCTTTCGGTGTTATTTCCTGGTTTGCCATATTTGCTTTATAATATATCAGTGATAATTTTTCGTTATAAACTTGTTTGAGGAAATTGTGGTCCGTCTGCCCGTCTGTCTGTCACTAGAATCACCCGAAATGAAATAATAGAAGGTAATAACACACGATCACTCTAAAGTATGTATACTACACCGCGCGACTGTAGCAGCGAATTCGGTGATGTGGCACAGCTCGTACAGTACGTAATTTTTTTTTTTTTTTTCGCAGCTGCGTCACATTCCTATACATACTGCTTATCTGAGAAAAATGACACTTACCAAGCGTTATGCTTTCATCCAAAATTCTTCCTATGAACGGTATTGGAGGGAAGAGACGCATGGACTCCTGAGAATGACAGAAAAAAATGTCGCTGATAATGAGTACTCACGGCGTTTAATAACCAGTTTGTATCAACTCCCCAAAACTGACGCTTTTCTCGTGCCACTGCTAACATTTCCATTTCTTGCTGTGAGAGACTACGCGAGAAGATATGTTCCGCCTTAACGCTGATCTGATTAAAAACAACGCCATGAAAGATAACCGCTTCAATTCGGCGCTTCCGGTGGCAAAGCATTTCTTTTACCACGATTTCCTTCAACTGAAAATTGCGCAGAGTACTTAGCGAATGGCTCTAAAAAACGTTGAGCAATGTGTTGAACAATAAAATCACCTGCATGCACCAGTGAATTAAGCAGTTTTACGGAGCCCTGCAAGCGGGGCAAGTCCACCCTAGCTGCCGTTGGACGCCGCGCAGTTATTAATTTGCTACCGGGTTTAAATGACCTCCAGCATTTATGACGGGTTCAGCAGTGCACATACATTTTAAAATCTGGCTCTAAATATGTAACGATCTTTTTCGCATGGCCGAAGCGGTGGCATTTTTTTTTTCACACTCCTCCGAACAGCTCAGTCACTTCACATTCCCTTTCCAAGCAATGTGCATGAGTAAGCACAAAGCTGTGTAACCCCCTCGTTCAGATGGCTCTACTCATCTGTATTTTTTTAGAGCACGGATAGGGACGGGGCTAACCTTGCGCTGATGCTGTCTCAGGCCGGTTCAACTAACTACAAGTCATTAACACCACTCGTTCATTAATATTGTTTTTTTAAGCGAAAGCTTTCTTAGTGGGACCGATCATGTCCTATCAAAAAACTAATGCATTTCCCCATTGAGCGATTGGTAAACCGAATAGCTCTGATAAGATCTCCGGACACATGGCGCGTGCGTGAAACAGGTCTTCCATTGTGCCCAGGCGGCTACTAAAAAATCGCGGAAAAGGGAATGGTTCTAGATTAGACAATAAACGCAATCGATCATGAAGGACTGCAATGGTAAACGACATATCTGTATACATTTAGCAGGAGAGTGACCAGAAATTTTGCTCAGCGGATGGGGGCTGAGATTGCACTTCGACCTTCTCCATATCATTTTTCAAGGAATTAAAAATATGTACAATAAACACGTAACTATCAACTGGTAACATATAGTAGATAAATATTGACTGAAACTATTATCTGAAAATAATAACTATTATTTGAGGATACCTAACTATTAACTGTCAATTACAAGGAAAATAAATATTTCATAAAAATGTATTCGCACGTTCCGATAATTGGGGCAGTATTGCTATCACTGCTTGCAATTTTCTGCTTTGTCTACATAAGAAGACGTACCAGTTAAGGAAATATAAAAATGTAGAACAAATATAAACATATATGCCTAACAAACATGTAAGTAAAGAGCTAATTCATCTAAAACTAACAAAGCATAGAGTGCATATTTTCAACGTAGAAAGCACGAAACAAACAACTTGTAGGTGGAAGCTTTATTTTAATGTCGCTTTGTCATCCAATAATGTTTTCTTTTTCTCATTTTTGCGCACACGCAACGGTTATGGACAAATCTTAAGGGGGACTCATCTGACCACAGTCCTATGGGACTTAGTATTTCATGAACCGCGAACTTAAAAAGCATCGTGTACCGATACGAAAACGTTTCACAGATTCATATAAACGTTCCTAATGGCAAAGTTCGCTTCTTTTAGAAATAAATCACTCCTCTACTGGGATAAAAAATAAACTTTAAATAAACGCATCTTGTTTTATCCCGTTTTTACTGATGACGCTAGCTGTCTAGCAAGCAAGAGTTTTAGTTTTTTATTGCAGTACTAAAGTGACGTATTCGGCAAATAAGCAAACTAGGCCTTTGCGAACATTGATATGTATTTGAAAAGTTTTTAGTGTTGGTGCACGATGGTTTTTAAGTGAGTGGGTCATGAAGTAGTCAGTTCCATACAAATTTTAACCGGTAAGTCCCCCTTAACACCGTTGTCTTTTATGATAATATATCATGTAGGACCAGCTTCTCAGGATAACTGCACCAAATTAGTGACAGCTAAAATACGTCAAAATGTACACTTGTGGGGACAAAAGCGAGAAGAATATACAGGCTGATCAAAGTTATGTCGACAGTTTTTTTTTTTTAAATAGGCGCTTAGATTTACGCGAACACCACCTCTGCAGTGAGGTTATGCGCCCAGGGGGACTTATAATTAGGATGTAATTATTGATGTAGGTGGCCTAATTAACTAAAACTGATTAATTAACTTTTTAGTGGCTGCAGTAACCAGGCATGTTAGTGTTGGAAAGTTAGACGCAATCATGGTTCTATGCAGTTTCAGTTGGCATAATTCTTCTGGCGCTTCCGTAGTCCGAGATATCACACGGCGAAGTGCCACTCGCATGATTACGCCTGCTAGAATTGAAGACCGGCGCAAAGCTCTTCCCTTTTGTTGTGTGTTTCGATAGCGGCTCCGAGTACTGCAGATTGCGATAACGCCAGCCAAGAATGAATGGGCGCCAGTTATCATTTTTGCCTATGCCTCCACCCCTTTGTCGAACTAAACAACGTACACAGCAGGCCCGTCACAGAAGGGAGGAGCTTTGCGCCGGTGCAGACTGTCTTGAATGCGTAATCATGCGGAAGGCTTTGCATAGGAGTTAAGTACGCTAGGAGAGAAAGTGTTCCCCAAGAAAGAGTACGTGCACTTTCTCGGCAGGTATACTGGGATTCTTGACCAAATTCCAGCATAGTTTCCGGCGCAGGTGGTTGCCTTTCCCGCCGTGCATGACAGCGCGACAAAATTTCAAGGGGGTTGGGGTGGGGGGGGGACTGCAACCCAATAAGCCTTCCCCCCTCGCTACGTCCCTGCCTTTAGATCGTTCGTAGATTCGTTTACTTAGTGCGCGAAAAGTCGTCCACTTCGCCGAGCAGAATTTCCTGTTAACGAGTTGCACGGACAGAAAAAAGCTTGAACAGCCACGCTGTCAAAAAGGCGAGCGAAAAATCGTCGTTTTTTATGTGCAATTTGGGTCTTTAAAAGTTTCACAATCGATTGGACGCACTTTCAGCGAAGGTTTTGACGCAAGAAAGCTTTCGCGCTTCTGTCAACTTTCTTTAGGAAGGGATAGTACAGTTTTTTTCACCCAACCCTTAAGGGATAGCCCACACTGTTGGGACATTTGAGGTGCATATGAAATCAGTGAATAAAAGAAAACATCCGGTATTCAAATCCACCTACCCGCACATGCCCGTGCCCAACCCGGGGACCGGCCATAAATAGACATGAGCTGCTCTTCGTGGTATGAATGATTGCTGTCGGGAAGACGCGCGCTTTGTGGGATGAAAAGACGCGCACTGGCAGGACAGGTGCTATACCTCAACTAACTTCTACTGCAACAACTAAATTCTACTTCAAAGACCACAAGTGATCTTTTTTTTAATTTTTAACCACACAAGGACACTTTCCTTCGGTGTCGGCAGGTTCTTTCCCCATATCCAACTGCTGAAGGAGCACTACCACGTTAAGACCACTCACAACAGAACCTCATATTCTCAAAATAAGATCCCAGATACAGCATTTAGTTTTTGTGTAGAAAGATCCGTGGACCACTTACACAGTCTATTTCTGCGTTTTCCTACAGTATGCTCTTAGGATATTTCGTGCTTTTGTGCCGTTGCACCTGCGTAGTACTTTAACTTCGTCAAACAGCGGAACGCACATTCAAGCCGAACTTACAATGGGCAAGTGCGCGCTAGTCTTGTTTTTTACAGGGAAGTCGTGGTGGCGCATGCCAATGAATAATGCAGCGCACCGTCGGGGCCATGTAAGCTTCACCCCACGATAGCTGGCCCGGATATGCCACACTTACGGTGAAGTCCACATAGGGCTTGACGCACTTTTTTCCCTGTGCCTTTCATGTTTAGTTTTTCCTCCTTCCAATGCCAGAGCTCATGCCTGCCAGCTTTGCGGCGGCTGAAAGCGCTGCATTTACTCCGTGTATTGTTGGCAACCTTCTTGTTGGCAGCTCATGGGCTGGCCTGTGCATATAGGGTGCAACTTCAGGCCTGACTCTTGATTCTTCGGCTCCTGAATATTTGCCTTTTGTTTGCTGACCTCACGCTTCCTTAGCAAGGACATTTTGAAAGTGGTCACAACTGAGTACGGACGGCCTGCGACCTTAAGCCCTAACAGCTGGGAGTCGAGAACCTGATGACACCCGAGCACAATGTACTGATGTGTGGTCTTTGTAACAAATGTTAGTTAAAAGTTCGCGCTTGTCCCGTGTTATCCCGACCTCGTCATTTTACTACGGAAAGCCGGTGTCCTCACCAAAGATGCACCAGCTCGCCCAACACCGAGCTGTGCCTTATGCCAGGATTTTTTGCCCGCTTTCCTGCTCGATCGCAAGGTGCATTTTAGAATTCGTGCTCTCGCTGACTTTCGCAAAGAAAGGTCAACGGCAATTTTCTTTTTTTCACATGTTTACTGATCTCGTGTGTTCATTCAACCTTTTAGTGAAGAGCCTCGAGGAAGCTGATTAAAATACTTTTTCTGAATATTTTATTGGGTACTTCATTGTTACCTACATTTATTGAATGGTTAGATTTGAACGCAATAATCAGACTCCCATAGTGCTGTCGATTATAAACGCAGAGGCCACGTAACGCGATTCTCGGATAATTAAACTTCCACGCACGATGTGTTTTAAAAATATAATAGCCGCTATTCGATTGGAATAGCAAATAAATTACACTGATAGGAGATTTGAGAGCCAAAAATCAAGACTGTATGCCACCGTAAGCAAATGAGTACAATCAGGCCCGTGTAATTGGCCAATTAGGGGGATTAAATTATTTACAGCCTGAAGTTTCCTGCATAAGCTTTATCAGTTGGCATTTATTTATTTATTTATTTATTTATTTATTTATTTATTTATTTAACATTAAATGAAATGCGTTTATGACTTCTTCGTGTATGTTTTATTGTCTATAGGATTTATTTCTTGATTCGTCTAATGAAATAAATTCGGCCACCTGCACAATTGAGATGCAAGGACTGAGCAAACACCAAAGCTGGTTGGGTTCACTAGCTTTAACTTGGCTTTTCTTAGGTCTGTCCCTTTCTTAAGAGAAAGGTGTTTAAAAAGAGAAGCTTTCTCTGTGCCCACTGAGTTAAATCAAAGTCCACAATCCACTCTCCTCAAGACCAAAATCCGAACTGCCAAAGTCCGAAGCCAGGGTCCACTTCAACCCAGCCAAAGCCTAAAGCCAACGCCCGCGCTACGAACCCAAAGGGAATGCTCCGCGCCCCGAATGCGATGATATCGTATAGACGCCGGTTTCATAACGCGAGGGATCCGGGTTCGAGTCCAATCACTGGAAACGCTTTTTGTTTAGAATTGGCTGCTGATAATATTGTTCCCCGCCGCTGCTAACCCCGTACTCCTGGGGTCTTTGGGGTCGCCAGCGGTTGGGTCGCTGGTTAGGTTGCATGTAAAAGTTCCGTGTTCGATTCTCGGGACCTCCCTGACCGCATTTTTTTTTTTCGTGAGGTGCGCACTCCCAACGTCTGCTCGCGGGCTCCTTGCCTCATTGCCCCTTCCCCGCACACTTCTTGGCCTAGGACTTTCCCCCGCTCCACGTCGCCAGCAGAATTTCCTGTTAACGAGCTGCACGGACAGAGGAAAGACTGAACAACTACGCTGTTAAAAAGGCGAGCGAAAATTGGCCCACATGACTGGCATTGTACTTCTGCTTGAAGTGGAAATATGTTAACCGTTCAGTATTTATCCATACAGAAAAAGCTATCATGTTCTTGTTGTGAATTATTTGTTTTTGTTTTGTTTGTTTTTTATTCATTGTTGCTGCGGCGTGTTGCTGCCCATTGCAATCTTTGATTACCAGTTGTTACTCGTTTTATAGGATGTCCATTTTTTTTATTTCGACTTTCGTCTTGTTTTTCTTTTTTCCCTTTTCTTCTCTTTCTTTTGCTATCGGCTCCGCTGTCGTTTGGTGTTGCCCAATGCTCTTTGCTGCAAGCTTTTACAAATGCCTCTGTTGATTTTTATTTTTGTATATTTTGTTTAGTACGAGATTCATGATTCTGTTTCTGGACTGAACACTTTTTGTGTATCCCCTACAACAATGCCGTCTGGGCGAATGTAGTAAGCTGAATAAAATTAACAAAATGCTCAATGATGCTAGTCAACATTTGGGGCTGAGACAAAGAAATAAAGTACGCGTATTTGTGGGTACAAGGTATGAGGGCAACGTAATGCTAAATATTGCGCGCACACAAGGTTTTTCACATCCACTTGCAAAAATACTCGGCCACCACGCCCACGATCCATCCAGCTTGTAACCTATGGAACTTTCGTCTTCAATAAGTTCGCATTTTCGTGTGAACAGGCCCCAACTGGCAATTCCTTGTTCATCCGCTGTGTTGTTATGCTCCTTCATCGCTGCCTCAAAATTGAAATGCAAGAACACCAACGGTTACTAACGAAAATAAATGTTTTCGCCCCGGCCAGTTTCATTCAGTAGGAACGACCAGGGCCAGCATATATATGGACGCGCACACTGCGCCACCATTTTAAATGCCTACAAAAATTAACTAGCAATTTTGAACACATCAAGATTCCGGAAATTTAACAGCTAGAAATAACATCATCTCCAATTAGCTTGTGACTAGTGTTACAAAAAATCTGAGGACTTTTTTCCACACTATGTAATTCCAGCAGGTAAAGTCAGGATTAGCTCTGACGTACGCTTATGTGTGAGGGAGGAACCGAAGAGTTTTGTCTAGGTGCATTGCGCCGCTGAAATAACTTCGATTTGCTGAATCTGGTTCATGTACCACCTAGTAGAGAAGGGTGGACTAATTACACTCCTCCGATGGTAACTCGGCTGACACCAGCCTGACACCATCATGTCCCTTCGAAACTGTCCGCTAGAAGCGAGTTATAGAGGAGCAGAGTACAGTCTAGGTACCGGTATATCCGGAAGATGACCTGCCCACTGCACGGGCGCAAAGGCGGCGAAACTGTTTGCGCGCACGCGCACGTGTGGGGAAGGCGAAACGGCGCCGTACTGGGCCCGCTGTCCACCGCACTATAACTATTATTATTATCCAGCTTCCGCTGTATAAATTTTAACGCTAATAGCGGGGAAGGAACGGCTGCTTCTAGGTCACTCCCCATTCTCTTCTTGCAGATAACCATAAATTTGCTGACAAAAACGACTCGGCTACGCGGAATGGTGGGCGCACTCCACTGGTCAATGGAGGACGATAACAATAGAATGAAAGGTCGCCGTGACTACCGCTAGTTGCGGCAACTCCGTGACGGTGAGCTGCGTCATAGGATGGTTCCCCTATTCTAATTAAATAGTAGTAAGCTTCCGCTCAACTTGGCGTACCATGGTCCGGCCCCTCCAGTAGACTGCGGCTCGTACCGTTATTAAAACGAGAACACTAAATGGCTCATTAAGCCGAAAATCAGCCGTCTGTAGTCGGCATCTGTAGAAGCGAAACGACTTTAAAAATGATTGAGTTGAAGAAAATAAAAATTTTACTCCAGAAAAGCTTACACTCCCGCCATTAAAGTAACACTAAATTTAGTTCTAAAAAATATCCCGTATTATTGGTGCTTGCCATTGCAAATTCCCATAGAATGAAAAAAAAAATCAATTTCCGGTCCTTGTAAAATTCGTGTACACCATCTGTGAAAAAAATGTGAGTTTTCAGAAGTTTTGACGAGCTTTCGAAAGTCCAAAAGTCCAAACGATTGCAAATCTGGTCATGTCGAACCAATGTATAAATTTGGTGAACCTTCATGTCCAAACCATTACCGCCCGATTTAACTCACATGTTTGTTGCAAATTTCTTGAACCTATAATTTTCTCCTACATTATGGGACTGATTTTCGAATAAAGTGTTATTCGAAAATCAGCATTCGTTCAGAAACAAGCGGTCCTGCCAAACGACGTTGTTTAAATTAACCATAAATTCACATCACTCTTTGCACAACTTGCTTTATACAGATGCAATATTTAGCGACTTCTCGAAATCATTGGATCGCGTACCTCACAAATGGCTCATCCAAGAAATAAACTGCCTAAAGTTAAACTAAAAATACTACCCACTGGATTAATGAGTTTTTATCTGGTCGCTCTCAAAATGTAACTATAAATAATAATCTCTAAAGTTCTGTTGAGTAAGGTCAGAGGTACCTCAAGGGTTCAAATTAGTGCCTTTATTATTCCTTATATTTATACATGTCATTGCGAGCATTATAACTTTAACAATACGGCTGTTTGCCGACGATTGTATAATTTATGGGCAGATCCCCACCCCTGATGGTGCTGCAATTGTGTAAAACTATTTAAATACCCTAGGTGAAGACAGTCGCGTGTGGAACTTTGAAATTAACGCAGAAAAAACAAAGGTCCTGACATTTTCTTCGAAGTTATGCACTCCAGCTAATCAATACAAGTTATGCAGTTCAATTATTGAATGAACTTAATATTTCAAATATCTAGGTGTGATCTTTACTCCGGATTTAAACTTGACCATGCATGACGGGGTGGAGTGCATTCGGCAGGCATTCTTAGATAGTAAATGGCAGCCTACCATTCTCCCTGAAGAAGAAGCTGTATGACAGCTGCATCTTACCGGTACTCACCAACGGGGTAGAAACTTGGAGGCTCACTAAGAGGGTTCAACTTAAATTGAGGACGATTCAGCGCGCAATGGAACGGAAGATGATAGGTGTAACATTAAGGTACAAGAAGAGAGCGGAGGGGGTCAGGGAACAAATGCGTGTTAAGGACATATTAGTAGAGATTAAGAAGAAATGGACGCGGGCAGGGCATGCAATGCGAAGGCAAGATAACCGTTGGTCATTAAGGGTAACAGGGTGGATCCCTAGAGAAGGCAAGCGTGGGAGGGGGCGGCAGAAAGTTAAATGGGCAGATGAGATCAGGAGGTTTGCGTGGATAAATTGGTCGCAGCTAGCACATGACCGGGATAATTGGAGATTAATGGGAGAGACCTTTGCCCTGCAGTGGGCGTAGATAGACTGGTGATGATGATGGTTGAAGACATGGCAAACAAGGCAGGGAAAAAACTTGGCTTTTCGAAGCGCCGTTTATATGTTGCACACTGTAACACAAAATTTTGGGCATACAATTCTCTCATCCGAGCAAACGTCAATTACGCCTCAATTATTTGGAACCCCCCACAGCTATTCTGTTTGACTGTATCGAATCTATTCAAAATAAAGCTTCCCGCGTCATTCTACGCTCGTACTCGCCACACCAAATTGAAACAGCATTAAAACAGATACTTAATCTGCCGGATCTAGCACTGGGCGTCAATTTTTCCGTTGGACTTTTTTTAAGTACCTAAGTTATGGTGATACATCTTCTCCGTGTGCTCATATTTTTCGGGTCTATCATCTGTGAAACCGGCCAGACAAGAAATAGTCTCGCCCACATTCGCAAGGACCAAAAGTGTTAAAATTCTCCTTTTGCGTTGCCGTTAAGCGAGTGCAACAAGCTTCTCCACGAGACTGTGACAATCTGTCTTGGGCACATTTCTAGATGTATAAAATTTGAACTGATACTTCTTGTGAGCTGTGAGCTCTGTGGTATTTTTTTCACCAGTGTAATTTTTAAAACTTCAACGGCCTTGCGGGCTTCTTCGACGCGAGCGGTGTACGCGTGCAAATGTGAATTGCGCCATTATTCTCGCGCTGTCTTTTTTTTCTGTTTCACGAAGTGTACCTTTTATGCCGATGTGTGTTTGACTCATGTGTGCGGTATTTTTTACACGTGTTGACGTATACCTTCTATGGATAGTATCACCCCCCTCCCCCTTGTAGTTCCTCTCGGGGCATTTAGGGTATTCAAAAAATTAAATAAATAAATAAATAAATAAATAAATAAATAAATAAATAAATAAATAAAAGTTGCAGGGGACATCTACGTTCAGGTCTTAAGAAATAAGGCGCGATAGCCTTACCCCGTCGTCAAGGGAGAGCTTCGAACAGAGCTGGTTGGAATCGCCATTCATACTCTCCGAGTGCTGAAGTTTAACCTAACGAAACTAGCAACTACGGCGCTTCTGAGCACGAGGTCGCGGGCTCGATTCCCGGCCGGGGCGGCCGCTTTTCTGATGGAGGCGAAAAGCAAAAACGCGCGTGGGTACGAGATTTCGGCGCACGTTAAAGATCCCCAGGTGGTCAAAATTAATCCGGAGCCCTCCACTACGGCGCGTTTCATCGCCTGCGTTGCGTCGGCGCGTTAAACCCTACAATCAATCAATCAAAACTACGGCTTTGTGTGGGAGAAGGAGCTTCATTGCGCAGAAGCAGCAACTGATGAAACCACGTATCCTTTCTGCCTTCTGTGCAGCAGTATCATTGCGGGCAAGCGTATACAGGCCTGCCTTCTCCTTTCAACATTCGGTTTTAAGCAACTACGCCCGATTACAGCTTCAGGCGCGAGCTCTGTTTTGGGTGCGCATACGTAGTACTTCCCGGTTGACGGAAACACTGTCTTCCGTGGTCGCTTCATGAGCACGGCTGATAGCAGACTGTTAGCCTTTGCGGAAAGTTACCGGTGAACCCCGTAACGGTATCTTGTCAACAGTGGCTCATCGGCTTTATGAACCGCTTTATGAATCGCCACGCACAATTTCTGTCATAGCATTCGACGTAGCACCATTACCCTGCTTCCCACCCTCCAGTTAACCTTTGTATCTGGCTGCCTCATTCGTAGTTTCCGGTTGGCAGTGGTGACGTATTTCCGTGGACACTTTATGAGCACGGCTGATAGCGGACGGCTAGCGGGCAAGCCAAAATCGAGAAATAAGCCTAATGACGCTATCGCGTTAATAAATAAATAAATAAATAAATAAATAAATAAATAAATAAATAAATAAATAAATAAAAAAATTCCCTCGCACTTCCCCGAGGGGGAAAGTGTGTAAGTGCGAATGCACGGTTGTTGATTGCGCGATTACGGTGGATATCGTGATCTTAATGAGTAGTCGAGAGATTACACACACGCACACAACTACAAAGAAAGATATTTCACTCGTTATTGCTGGTACCGTTGCCCGGTCCGCCATCATCGTTATCGAGATGCAGGACCAGCGACCGCTCTCGACGACGGCGCGCGCTCGACTAATACCCTCCCGCGCCACGCGGCCGCTACACGAGCGCCCTCACGCGTCGGAATGCGGAGCGCCCGCTACGCGAGCGAGAGCTCTCCCGCCCGAAGTGGAGAGGAGGCGCCCAACACCCGCAGACACTGAGCGGAGAGAAGAGGAGGAGAGTAGCGCCCGCCGTTACGGCGAGGGCTACACGAGCGCCCTCACGCGTCGGAATGCGGAGCGCCCGCTACGCGAGCGAGAGCTCTCCCGCCCGAAGTGGAGAGGAGGCGCCCAACACCCACAGTCACTGAGCGGAGAGAGGAGGAGGAGAGTAGCGCGCGCCCATCTCCCCCCGTTGCTAGGGAAGACGAGGAGCGCGCGCACCCGCAGCTGTTGCTATGCGGACGACGGCGGCGGACGATTCAGGCTGGCTTAAGAAGTGCATTCGCACTTAAAATGAAACGTCTTGATATTGAATGATATCGAATCGCAATACTTTTTAGCAGGTTAAGTTGCAAGCCAGCAAAAGCTTTTTCCGCTTTGCGGCTAGCGTTGAGGAGTTCTGTCTACGGCTGTGCGAAATCATTTGGTGAATAAGCCGCAGCTGCCGTGTACGTGGGCGAAGAAAATGGCAGTGAATGTAGTGGACCCTTCCGCGTTCCACCATTTTGGCAGTTCCTGCACACGCGGGCATAAAAACGTTCCTTGTAAATCATGTGAGGTCTAAGTCTCCATTGTTGACTATTGAGATGAAATTCTGCCATAAATACCAACCCAGTGTAGGTTATGAAGATGTCCAACAAAGTCATTAGATAAGCCTGCGCTATCCTAATTGAAATGATCTCAATTCAAGACCTACGGGTGAGCTTGACTACTGAGAAGGAGCAGAGATCGCCTTGAGTAAATATTCATATGGAAAAAATTTCTTTTGGTAAGAGTAACTAGGACAACTCTGTAGGTGGACCAAGCCTCTTAAGAACTACTGGGAGGTTTGGGAGTTTCAGCTGATGCGTGGCCTAAGGAAAAATCCATAAAAAACAGCTTCGAGAAGTATTTTTGTGCAATAATTGCGTTATAATACATGCGCACAAGTTTTGGCTACATTTGGAGCGTCGCGAGGACGCAGCGAGGATGGAGTTTTCATCCTTCAAGTACCTTGAAGCACGCCTCGAGGTACTCCATCCGGTCCGTGTCCTCCCTTGTAACGTCCCGGCTATCGTCGTCCATAAAAATGGCGTCCATTTCTTCCTGGACTTTCCTCTGGTGCTCCGGATGAAGGCCCAAGAGGTAGAACGTCCAGGCGACCGCACTCGAACTCGTGTCCTGGCCCTGTGTTAAAACCAGTTTGTCCAACCGAAGAAAAAATGCAGGTTCAGTTACTGTTCGGGTGAGTTCATTTCGTGCCGGTTTGCAGCGAACCTGTTCGCGAATCCATTCTCCTCTCGCTTGCGACCGGCTTCGTTCCGACCCGGTGCGCGAGCGTTAGACCCGTTCGCGAACTGGTCCGGTTAGTTAAATTATTAGTGAAGTGCGAAAAAATGTTTTGTAGAATGAAGGAACCCTAAAAAACCATTCTGGTTCATTCAAAATGCTCTTTTCTCTCGCCAACAGCGTGCGCATTGGTACATCTCTAAGAATGCGTGAGCATCTCCTCCCTCTCTCTCTTGCAAACTTGAGGCTCGGCCCGATGCGAACGTCTTCCGCCGGTTGTAGAAGCCCGTAACACTACGATTCTCGCACGCACCTTGCACGTTGCGATATCGAGCTTTATGTTGTACCTCTCTCTGTGATCCCGTTTGTTTCGCTGCTAGCGGGACGGCACTGAAAGGCTCAACTTTCTTTTCGCTTGCGGTATTGTGCCAGGTAGAGGAGAGGAAGAGAGATGATTGCATCAATATTGTGATGACTCTGGCATCACAGCACGGCACGCGTTGCGTGCAGCTGAACTTCACAACAAAATATGGTATGACCTACGGAGCCACTGTGCTTTTAGTGTATTTCGACTATTGAAAAGGTTAACTCGTGCAATAAATACGACGTATAGGGTGCGAACGGCGAATTTGCGTTGCACTGAAAGAACAGCCGCTGGGATTGTGAGAGCGCCTTTTTTTCGAGCTATTCCGCTTACCGCAAACATAAGCAGGTCAATATCCTTTCGGACTTCCTGCATGGTGTAGCTTGGATCTTTCAAGTGCTTGTCGAGC